>BJCO01380071.1:0-16358 GCA_018326465.1 Flaveria floridana | reverse complement strand
TGTTGATTATGCAAGAAATCTATGGTTTGATCATCTAGTTCATACATTGCCATAAGAGGAAACTTTTTGTTCTTGGAATTCATGATTTGATGATGCTAAGATGTTAGATGTAATGCTTAGATGTTAGTTTAATTGAATTGTGCAAGAAAATCCATGAAATTGTGATGTTGATCATGACTTACTAAACGTAGAAACTTTTGTGTATGATGATTGGGAATTTAGATGTTTTGGAGGTGATTAGCATGTTAGGATGAATGCTATGAACTTGATTACGTATATAATTGTTGAAATTATGGTTAAATTGGATGCTAGATCACTTTTGGATATTACTTTCCCAAAAGGGAAACTTTATTTTTGTAGAACTTTGGATGTGATGGTTTGTGCATGCTTATGAGGTTATGATCATGTTAGAATGATTGTTGATGATGTCTAATGTGGTTGAATGTGTTGTTTGGATAGTATGAATGATTAATTGGTTAATTATCTGTTTTGGCCTGTTTATAAGAATTCATAGTTATAGGTCATATGAATATGTCATGCATGATTTGATCTTTGTATGATACACTAGTTGTGTTATAGTTACACTGAGCATGCTAGTTGTTAGGGACTTGCATGACTTGTATGATATTTGGTAGTATGATGATCTAAGTAATACATATGGGTAATGTAGCATCATATGTGATCCATTTGTATGTTAATCATGTATGATATGTGATTATGTTTACTTAATTGGACTATAACTCATAATGTCACCAATAGGTCAAACGGGTCAACTAGGTTAACCTAGGGTTGTTAAGTTTCTGTGTACATGTATTTATATACTTGTATGTTCTAGGTAACCTTTGAAGGGTTGTCTTTGCATCTATCACGAGTCTCTTTATTCATTATCTTAGCACATCTGGTGAGTTCATCCCCTCTATTTTATAAACTCTTCTTCTAGGGGAGGTAGCATACTTGTACTCAAACGCTGTTTTATTATTATTAGTTGTGTATGTTTTTAACATAGTGCTTAATACCATGAAAAGTCCTCACACTTTTGGATCGTTAATAACAGGAACTAGCGGGAAATTTTGGGTAGTACTACTGGGTGAGACGAGCCCCACCCGTGCGACTCGAGGTCAAACGGGTGCAATATTATCCTAAACACAAACATCGTCACGACCTGGTAAGTCGTGACAGGAGGTAACAAACGCAACACAGTCAGCTTCGATCGTGAAATCACTATGGTTATTACATTTGAATATAGACTAGCTATCTTATTCAATATACTTCTTATGCTATACAATTGTTAATATTATGATAAAAGCAAACTCTTGAACTCACCAACCATTATGTTGACATTTTTAGTATGCTATTCTCAGGTCGATAACTCAGCTTGCCAGTAAGAGCACAACACGGGTCCAGCATGCATATTAAGACTTTATTTCATAAACACATTTGCTTGTCTTTTAATTATGGGTTTTAAACATTTGGATGGAGCGTGTTTTACCATATTATGCAGTTTTATACTTTGGGTTTGTCTCATTTACAAAACGCTTGCGCATGGTTTTAAAGTTTGAACTTTGGTTTGTTTTATTTAAATATGGCATATAGAGTCGTTCTGAGTAACTATTGGTTATGATCCTGGTTTGTTCACACGCCTTGCGGTAAAACTCCGCACGTGGATTTTGAGGGTGTGACAACAATGAACAATGCTAATCAGTTTAATAGGGGATTCAACAATTAGAATTTTGCGAGTGAAATTTTCAGAGGGTTTTTTTGTGCGAATACCTAACTTTTAGCACAACTGTTTCTTTTAAAGTACTCTGACTTCTTGCACGAGAAGTTATTGTCTCGCATTTGAACATTTCGCATGCCTTGAACCTTTCGCGTAAAAAGATCAATTTTGTTTGAAATTTAACTTTTTATATTTTCAATTTTAATTATCTTATTGAGCCTTTTGACTTGTTATGAAAATGATTATGTTTAACTAAGAGTTTACTATTGTTCAAACACCCTTAATTTTTGACCATTTTGTAAAACTAAAAATAAAACTAAAACAAGTAAATAAAATACACTTATAACAAAAAATCAATTTGACACAATAAATATTTTAGTAACTTAATTATTTTTGATAAATTTTCAAGTATAGGATCATATTTATTAGAAATTAATCATTTAACATCATCCAACATTATTATAATAAGGCTGGTTACTTTAATTGTCAATATATTGTATCATCATTAAACTTTGACTTCAAGTTTTAGTTAGACACTTAAGCTCTGATATTTATCATGTTTTGGTTAAGTTATATAAACTCAGTGGATCCCACATTCAATAATCCTATAAAACCCTTATCCAGCTTCAAGAAACTTTTGAGATTTTAAGTCAACTAAATTTGACTTAAACCTTTCACTTCTGATCAACTTTCTTAGAGTCTATTATTGTCTTAGATAATATCTATTGTAGCATAACTAGCATGAGAAATTTTTCTGTACACGGAATATTAACAAGTTGTAGGACTTATTAACTAGCAGTCGGACTTATGTTTTGCCCTTGCAAGACGTATAGGACTTACATGCGAAGTCAGACTTACATGCCCCGTCTTTTGATCTGGCCTCCTGTCTTATAACATATACTCTAAGAAGAAAATATTATCATATAATATGTATGTCTATGACATATCTTTTATTAATATGATCGTTGACATCTTTTATTCCTATATGGCTTCTTTTTGCTCCTTTTGTTTTGTATATCTCTTTTGTATTTTTGTGTTTCTTTTGTATACAATGTTATCTTTTGATTTTATATATATATATATATATATATATATATATATATATACATTATCTGAGATAAATTGAATCAGAAAGTAACTGGCTTGAGTATAACTAGATTGTAACTCTCAGTCTGTTTTAGCATGGAATCAGTGTTTTTACAAAAGCTTGATGAGTTACCCACTTCAGACAGAGATAGTTACTTTCAGTGCATTATAGAATATAGTGCTTTTCAATCCTGAATGTCTAGCCTATCAACATATCAAACATAATCGAAGTCAGTTTCTTGTATGCCTTAGAATGTAATGATTCAAAATCAAGAAATGTACTATCATTTCCTATATACACTTGAAAATTTAGTTTTCTCAATCTTCGTAAAAATATTTTTTGTACTTTTCCTCAGACGATTTACTCCTCTTAAGAACAAAATATTTTTCGAAGTATTTTCATAATTTCTCCCCCTAAAATTGTGAATATCTAGAAAGAAAATAATAATTTTAACTAAAAACAAAGAAAAATAGTTTGTAAACGGTATGAGAATAATTGTTAAACAAATTTAATCATTCCTAAAGATTGGACTATAAAGTAAAATCTAGAATGATCAAATGCGTTAATAAACAAATCATCTATGTTGTTATCTTAGGAAACAGATTCCAAATAGATAAGGTTTCGTTCAAAACAATCACGGATAAAATGCATGCGGATGTCGATGTGTTTTGTCTTTGAATGTTGAATCAGATTCTTCACGATGTCCAATACAACAATATTATCACATAAGATTTTGGTGGCATAGATATTAAGGCCATAATCAAGAAGTTGTTGTTGTATCCAAATAATCTGAGAATAACAAGTTGACACTGCCACATATTCATCCTCTTCAGTTGATATGGATACCATCTGCTGCTTCTTGCACTGCCATGAAATAAACCTATCGCCAAGAAATTGACATCCACCAGTAGTTGCTTTCATGCAAGATTTCTTCAGATTACTTTGATGACATGCACACTCACAAACAGGAAACATGATGTCTGGTCTGCTTGTAGTAAGTTACATCAAAGATCCAATCATTGATCGATACATATGTTGATCAACGTCTTTACCCGTGAGATCAGGTTTCAAAGTTGGACGAGAAGACATAGGAGTTGAAGCTATCTTGGAGTCTTGAAACTTGTATTTGTCGAGGGTACTGTGAACATATATTTTTTGATGTATCAGTATACCCTTATCATCTTGTTTAACTTGTATGCCCAAGAAAAACATCTCTCCAAGAGAACTCTTCTTAAATTTCTTCTTCATCGCTAATTCGAATTCCTTGCACAAATCATCATTGGTAGATCCAAAGATAATATCATCGACATAAACCTGAACTAGAATTAGATCATCACCAGTCTTCCTTAAGTATAAAGTTTGATCAATAGCTCCTCTTGTATAACCATTAGAAAGCAAATATTCAGTTAGAGTAGCACACCAAGCACGAGGTGCTTGATGTAAGGCATAAAGTGCTTTGTCTAACTTGTAAACATATTTAGGATGATCTGGATCTTCAAAACCTAGAGGTTGACAAACAATGGTTTCTTCTTTCATTTCACCATACAAGAATGCAGTTTTGACATCCATCTGATAAACCGTAAAGTTCTTGTATGAAGCATAAGCAAGAAATATCTTCTAGTCTTGCAACAGGAGCATATACTACTTCATAATCAAGTCCTTCAATCTGATAGAATCCTTGAACAACAAGTCTGGCCTTGTTGCGGACAATCACATCCTTTCCATCCTTTTGTTCTTGAATATCCATTTCGTTCCAATCGGTAACTTACCCTTTGGTAGTTCACAAAGATGACATACATTTATCTTCTTGAATTGCATCAGCTCGTCTTACATAGCCTCTCCTAACTATTTTCTTTTAGTGCCATCTCAAAATTCGTTGGCATTATTTGAGAAATGAAACATGAGTACAAGCATGTATTTATTGTAGCAGACCGACTTTGAGTTTGAATTACCTATGATAATGGACCAATGATTGCTTCAGTTCAATTGTCTTTATGAATTCTTAGCTGAGGAATAGCATATTCAGGGATAACTTTGCCTAGATTAGACATATGACCCACCGGTTGTTCAATAGTGTTCCCTTCTTTCGGTTGATAAACAATATCTTCCTCTTGATGATTATCATTATCAATAGACAAATAATCAAAGGGAACTTTAATGGTATTAATAGAATCAACTTGATTAGAAGAAGAACTCTTATCAGAAACTTGTGGAGCTTGCTCAACAATTAGCTTAGAATGAATCATATCTGATTCAGATGCCTGTTGAGAAGTTGAACTAGTTGAAGAAGAAGGTATATCTGAAGATATTCCTTGTGGTTGAGAAAGAATACATCCAATATCATTAGCCAAAATATCCTGAATTGAGGATGTCAAAGGTAGAGTAGTTGTGGAAGCAACAGACGATCGAATAAATATTTCAAATAATGAAGCATAATCATATACCCATGAAGGTGCAGAACCTACATCTATTTTGTTAGATTCATGCCAATCAATATAAAATGACTCAATTATTTGTTTAAATTTATAAACCTGATATGCCACCTTGTCGGCTGAATATCCAACAAAATAATATTCATCAGCTTTTTTATCAAATTTTGACTTTGAATCAGATATGTTTAACAAAGTACAACAATATCCAAAAGTTTTGAAATATTTTACTTTGAGTTTATATTTGAAAAAGATTTCATAAGGAGGCATGTTTTATTGTTTATTGATTAACACATGATTCTGAACATAACATGCAGTGTTAACAGCTTCAACCCAAAAGAATAATGGTAATTTGGCTGCTGATAATATAGTTCTAGCAGCTTTAGTTAAAGTTATATTTTTTTTGAAACTATTTTGTTGTGGAGTTCTTGAAAAACTAAATTGTGAAGCTATCCCCTTTGAATCACAAAACTCATTCAATCTATGATTGTAGAATTCGGTTCCATTATCACTTCGAATGCACTTGATTGTTTTGTCAATCTGATTTTCCACGAGTGTCATGAATTTTATTAGTAGATGAGGTGTCTCATATGTGGTTGCTAAGAAGAAAACTCATGTGAATCTAGAGAAATCATCAGTAATGACTAAACAATATGCGTGACATTCTAAACTTAAAACACTAACTGGACCAAATAAATCCATGTGTAACAGTTAAATAATAGAGTCAATTTTTGTATGAGCAACTGGTTTATGAGGAATTTTATTTAGTTTGCCTTTAAACATGATAAATAATGTTTAGTTAACTGAAAATTCTTTCAAACGTAGGCTTATAACATGGTTTCCTCTAATCAACTTGTTCATATTTTTAACATTTACATGACCAAGAAGATGATGCCATAATAATGAATCACTATCCGAGGCTTTAGACAATAAACAAGATGCAGTTATAAATGAATGAGATCGATTTGTATCAAGTAAGTACGTGTCTTTGTCTCTTGAAGTTCTCAATAAGATCCATTCATCAGGAATTACAAATCTAGGTTTTAGAATAAGACATTTTTCATCAGTAAAGTGTGTCGAATATTGTTTGTCATAAATTTGAGAGACACTTAACAAGTATTGTTTTAGTTCCTCTACAAAATTGACATCTTCAAATCTTAATACACCATTTGACGTCATACCTTTCTATGTAATCTTACCACCATTGTCTCCGGTAAATATAGCATATCTTTTTTTGTAAGGTTTGATGTTGTTTAACAGAGATATATTACAAGTCATGTGCCTTAAACATCCACTGTTAACATGCCAAACACTGTTGATGTTGTGTCTTGGATATTCCTACATAAATAAATGATTTACTTAATTTTAGGAACCCAAGCCATGGTCCATTTTCATCTAAATATGATACAGTTTTTGATAGCATATCTCTTTTCTTATTAAAGATTTAATCTTCAACAATATCATGTTCTGGTTGAGTTGTTTTAATTTTTCATTTCTGAATTAGTTTGATCAGATTTGTAACCAATTTCTTGAATTGTCATCATTGACATGTAAATATTTCATGGTTGTATTTTCTTTTTGCAAATTTCTCAAAAATTAATTTTGCAGACAAGAGTTCACTGTTTTGTTTATTAATTACTAAAGATAGTTCATTGTTACGAGTTTTCAAATCGTTTATGTTACAATCTTTATCATAAAAATCCAATTTTGACTGATAAATCGATTTATTTAAGCCATCTATCTTTTCATTAATTTTATCATCAGTTTTATATTTACGAGCTTAATATTGAAGCTTCTCAACTTCTAAGATCAAGCGTTCATTGTGAACTCTGTATCTTTGTACCTTTCCAATACAATCATTTGACCAAAGAGTAATATATACCTCATCAGTTTTGGCTTGCTTCTTTGTCTCTTCATGGACAACATTCACAACGAAGGCCTTCTCCATAAATTGTTCTGCTTCGGATGCCGGAGTGATCTCAACCGTATTGTTTTGATTAGCATAATCAGAGACTAGAGTTTACTCAACAGCATTATCTTTCTTCTCTACTTTAGCTGGAGCCAACTTAATATCTTTTCCTTCAATTTCCTCAATGTTGACTGGAGTGAACTTATAGGATCGATACGGGTCTCTCAACACAATGGTTCTCTCTTAAACTCCCTAAGTTATACTCAAATGATAAAGAAGAATCTTCTAAGAGTTGATAATAATATACTAAGTAAACAAGATACAAGAACAGGTTTTCAAGATACTTGTATCTATTAATTCTCAACTCAAAGTTTACAAGACTCTTACAAGCATGATCCTATGAGCTTACAATCAGAACTATATATAGCTGGCTATACAAAAGATAACCAGTTAGAAACTAACTTACTAAACAAATACTACATTGTTAGTAGTAAGGTATCTAGAATAAAATACTATCCTAGATAAGGTAGTCATGACATGTCCATGACTTACCTTTTTGTTTACCAACTAAAGTTATTAACTGTACTAACTGATAAGGAATGAATAGTGGACTAAAGTATGGTCAACCATATGGTCGTGGGAAAACGCCATGTAGTATATCAGAGGTTGCAGCGGCTTGTCTGAGAAACCATGCTAATATCCACTGGTTCATAGTAGGTTCTTCCGAAGGTTAATTGGCTTTGGAAGAACAAGTTCTTCTAAAGCCACTTATGCTTTGGAAGTATCTACTTCTTCCAAGACTTGTGCTGATCTTCAAGACTTTATGCTTCAAAAGTCATTGTCTTGAAATCTTCTTAAGTGTTGATACTTCGAAAGAGAGATGACTATGTCTTCAGAAGACATAATTCCTCTTCAAAAATTTTTCTATCTTTGATCTTCGGAAGTGCAGCTTTCATCTTTAAAAGTTCTTCACAGTTGTACTAAAATTATTCCAAGTGTGGTTTTGATTGCATCAGCCTCATATATTCCAACAAACTCCCCCTAGGGTGATGCTACCAAAACCTCATTGTCTTCTACTTCTCAAAACTCTCAGTACCAAGGAGAGAAAATATTTGTCTGTCTCTTTGTTATTTCCAGAAGTAGTGTTGTGAAGTTGGTACAGCTCCTTTGTTGATAACAGTTCCAGTCTTGGATCATATGTACCCTTTGTTGTGGCCCTCGGAAGGGAGATAGTTGATGGGAGTTATAGTCATACTCCCATGTGATTATTGGTTCCAAGACAGAGCCTTTAATCATTTGTAGGAAAGTCTTTCCTTTGATTGTCCCTTCCTCTTCAACCTTCTCTCTTAACTTCAACTCTTCTTTAATCCTTGCTATTGCAATTAACTCAATAAGGTGAAGGCTGATTAGATGATTTTAAGTGTGAGTAGTAATTTGAGAGTTGGAGGGGTTGGAGAATGGCTTCTCTGCTAACTCAGCAATATCAAATCTGCTTGAGTGGAGCAGAGATGGAGTGTTAAGTCTGTTGACTTTGCCATTGTCTCTTTCCGTAATAAAGTTATGAGAAGAGTCTTCAAATATCCATTGGACAACTTTCTTCCTAGGAATGAGGGGTTGATTTGGCAACTTGTTCCCCTTCCTAGTGTCTAAGTGAGTTACCAGTCTTCTTCTAAGAATACTCTCCTTTTTATTAAATGAATCAGAGTTGGCTGCAAGGAGCTGAAGTGCCTGGTTCAGAGTTCCCCTAGGTAAATCAAGAAATCACTCTCTTATGGGGGAACTGGAGGATCCATCAACAAATGTTAACTTGATGGATTCTTCTTCACAAGAAATTTTGCTCAGAGTAGTATAATTAATGAGCTCTTTCTTGATTTCCTTGATTTCCTCCAAGGTCAAAGGCTTGACTGACTCAGAGGATGGCTTGGATAATGAGTGGGTGGTTAATTGTTTGGTATAGGATGGTTGAGTTCTTGAAAGTGTTTTAGGTTTTAGGATGGATAATGAAGGTGGTTGTTGTGAAGTAATAGGTGATGAGGGTATTGCTGATGGTATATGTTGAAGAGTGTAGGGTTCAGTGATTGGTTCAATTTTTATTTGAAAAGGGAAGGGTGTTGACTCAGGTTTAGTTTGGGGTTGAGGTTGAGGTGTAGGTTTGGGTGTTATCCTCTGAGAACTTGAGTAAACCTCATTCCTTCTTCTTGAGTGAATGTTAGGCTTCAGGGTCTTATCAGACATGGGGTCAACTTGTCTGCCAGAGAAGCCATGGATTTAAGATACGCTTTCATCCATGCTCTGTCTCCCATCTTCTTGGCCGCGACAAGTTGGGCTTCTTCTTCCTTCTTCTTCTTAGCTCTAAGCTTTTCCCTAGCAGCCTTTCTCCTCTTCTTGTCCATTTGATCTTGTTCCTTGTTGAAAAGCCACAAGATCATGTTATTATCATGCAGAGATGGTTCTTTAAAGAAGTAGCCTCTAGACATTAAAAAGGCTATCCTTTCTTCTCTCAGCTATTGCTCAGCTTCCTCTTTTTTTCCTTTTCTCCTCCTCTTCTAAGGCCAACCTTGTTGCTTGATCTTGTTCTTTTTATAGCAGGGTTAGCTTTTCTAACTCTTCCAGCTCCTCAAGTGTTAAGAGAAGCACATCTGCATTTGCTACCCCCAGATTGAAAAGAATATCAATAAACTCCACTCTTATCATGTTGTTGATAGCCTCCTATGCTGCCACAGCTGCTTTGCTACATGCAGCTAGTAGCTTTCCAGTGGGGAGTCTACCTTTCCTCTTAAGCTTATCCATCCTTTTCTTTTCTAACAGTTCTTCCGTAGTCATCTCTCTTTTACCTTTGATGTCTTTGAAAGCTTGAGCCTTTGAGGACTCTGTTGTAGAGGATCCAGGTTGGTGAGTGGTGATATGAGCTTGTGATGATAAAGGCTGTTGGGTAAGAGGGGTTGTGAGATAGTCTTCACTATTTATCTCAGAGGCTAGTTCAAGAATTTCCTCTATGATAATTAGATCATCAAACAAAGAAGATAGTCCTTCCGCAACTTGGACTTCAGATTCGGAAGTTAGTGGGGGTTCTTCCGTAGCTTGGTCTTCAGCTTCGGAAGTTAGAGGGATTACACTTCCTATCCCAACTGATTCAGTTGTTGGGCCATCAGTAAGTCAATCTCAAGTTCAATGTGGACCTTAGGTTGACCAACTCCTTCCTCATTAGTAGGAGGTACATTCAACCTTTGAAGCTCTTCTGCTCCAAAGTAAGCCATAACAACATCTGGACTTGGTTGTTCAAGTGAAGAGCTCATTAGGAATGTAGTTAGGAATCTATGAAGATCCATGAGCATATTTGGGTCCACTTGAAGTATGACTAGAGGTGGTTCAGGGAAAACAGTTGGTTGTTGAGCAAGGTATTTTAAAGAAAGGGTTGTGAGAGTCAAACTTTTTTTGTATGAGTTTCACTCTAAACATTCTCCTTCTTTTTAGTAGCATCATCATGAGAGGTTGATGAGCTAGAGGAAGAAGTCAAAGAGACTTGGATTGGGACATGCCTGATAGATCTCTCAGTCTGTGTCTCAGGTAGTTGAGCCTTGAGATATTCAATCTCAAGTTGCTGAGTGGCAGACCTATCTTCTAAAGTCTTAACCTTTGACTTAAGGTTGGAGACTTTAGAAAGTAGGTCTCTAAGTATGAGTTGCATACTTCCCTTATCTTCTTTAGAAGAATCACGGGGAGATGAGATAACATACCTTGTATGTTCATCTTCACCACCAGTTGTGGTTTTTTGGCACCCTGGTTTCCTCTACGTAGTGATCTCTCTTTGAGAGTAATCAATAGGCAAAGTTGCCATAGATTCAGTCTCAGAGATGTTACCACTATCCTTAGAGGTCATTGAGACATTCTCAGTTATGGCAGTTGAATCTACATGAGTTCCCTCTACATCAGTTAGACTCACCTCAGTTAGGCTTTGCTGATGGGGCTAGAAGTCAAAGGTTTCTCTAGGCTCAACTGATCTTTGAATATGTGTTATAGATCAACATCATGGCCTTGGAGGAACATGAAATCCTCATCAGTACCGGTAAGTAGGTCAGTAAAGGATATAAGAGTTATACCTAATGACCCGGGACCTTGATCAAAATCTAGAGGCTTAGAGCCCATGATTTGGTTGTCCATTATTGGTTGCTCAGGGGAGTGTTGGGACTTGAACTGAGGGCTTTTAGTTCTGGTTTAGCGCTCATGGGATTGAGACTGAGGAGACTCAATACCCATATTAAGGTTAATGGTGAAGGATGGTTGGACCTCGAACTGAGTGGGAGCCCCTTTATCCACTCTAGTCTTTTTTGTTTGTACAGGAGGTGCTTGTTCAATCAGAGAAGTTGAACAAGGGTTTGCTTAGGACGTCTCTGGTATGTATGTTTGATGGGATGAGGAGGAAGAGTTGGTAGTGAAGTGGTTAGTGCTGGTGTGGGTTCATCCCCTGTGGGGTTTACAAGGATGTCACCAGGAGCCATTGGCTTAATCATAACTTGAAGAAGTGCAGTATGTCTTCTCCCTCTTTAGAACTTTGAAGATGGTTGGCCTCATGGGAGGGATAAAAAGAGTAGCTGAAAAGACCAGCTTCTCTTGATCCAGCTCACAGTTAATGATACGCTGAATGAACCTGGGATACACGTAGAATGTCTCTCTTTAATGATTTCCCCTAAGGTTATTTAGCAAAAACTTGGAGTAGTTGAACCGGAGGCCTTTTACCAACCCATGAACTAGACATCCTAAGTCATAAGGAATTTGATCCCATCCCCCTGATTTATTTGAAAGACAGTGAAGAACAATGTGAAGCGGGAACTTCCAGTTATAGGAGAAGTTAAATTTGTAAACCGCCGATCATACCTTGAAGAAATGCAGTATGTCTTCCGATAAAGTTGGTGGGCACCCTCTTTAGAACTTTGAAGATGGCTAGCCATAAGGGAGGGATAAAAAGAGTAGCTGCACAGACAAGCTTCTCTTGATCCAGCTCACAGTTAATGATATGCTGAATGAACCTGGGATACACGTAGAATGTCTCTCTTTAAAGTTTTCCCCTGAGGTTATTTAGCACAAACTTGGAGTAGTTGAACCGGAGGCCACTTACCAAACCGTGAACTAGGCATCCTAAGTCATAAGCAATTTGCGCCCATCCCCCTAATTTATTTGAAAGACAGTGAAGAACAATGTGAAGCAGAAACTCCCAGTTGTAGGAGAAGTTAAATTTGTAAACTGTCGATCTACTCACATTACCACCATAACCTTTTTGGGTATAGGTGTCTTCCAAGTCAGATTTAGGGAATTCTATATAGGAGCCTTCATCATAAAGCTCTAAGTGCTCCCTGATGGTTTATTCAGATATGACTAACTCTTGGCCATAGATTCTGACCTGATGACCCTAACTCTGTTCAGGGTGTCAATCTAACCATTAGCCCAAAATTCGGCCATATGGTTTGAGTATATAGTGGTATTAACAGTGAGGGTTGTGTAGTACGTGAACTGAAGCAAAAATTAGATAATTTAAGAGAAGTCCGCATCCTTTGAAGAGTCAAGGATCGCGACTTGATTGTGCTGAGTGTTTATAGCCATTGTTGACAGAGATCAGGAAGAGTAGTGGTAAGTTTGACAGAGTGACAGTGAAGATGAAGAACCATTAGGACTTGCAAATGGGTAAAAAGATTAATAAGAGAGGTTGGAAGTATTTAAATATGGTAAACTGGCAGATGGATAAGGTGAAATGATGGTTTGGGGTATGATGTGAAAGGGGCGATAAGGATAAGTCATTTAAATATTCCGACATCATTAAGAAAATCTTTACCTTTTACAGACAGGGGCCCAAAGATTACGTTACACAGTAAAGTCTTTTTTCAAGAGTATGAGTCTTCCGAGTGTAATATCTTCCGAAGTCTAACTTACTTCCAAAGTTAAGATAGTCTCACTTCCAAGGGTAAGAAGGTCTTCCGAATAAAAGGTTTTATAACTTTGGAAATGAATTTGATAGCACTTTGAATGTTCTTCCAAATCTTAAAACCTTTCCGAATATGTAAAAATTACATTTGGAAGATAAACATGGATATCTTCCGAGGGAAAGTTTATTTTTGGAAGAATTCATACTTAATAGATTTTGAAAGAAAGACCTTTTGTAACTATGCTTAGATTAATTGACACAGACAGAACACATATTAGAAGGTTTTTCATATGAAACAAGTAGACAAGTTAGTCAATGTTTATCATCCCAATAATTGTAATCAGATATTTAAATATTTGTTCATCAAATGCCTTTATGAACAGATCAGCATATTTTTTATTTGAGTCAACTTTGACTAATTTGATCAGATTTTTCTCATGAATATCTCTGATAAAATGATACCTGATGTCAATGTGCTTTGTCTTTGAGTGCTTGACCGGATTTTCTGTAATGGAGATGGCACTCTTATTGTCAATGTGAATAGAAATCTCCAAGAAATTGAATCCATAATCCAACATCTGATTTTGAATCCACAACATCTAAGCACAGCGACTAGCAGTAGCAATGTATTCAGCCTTAGGGGTTGATATTGATACACAAGATTGATTCTTGCATTGCCAGGATATGATCCTTCCACCAAGAAATTGACATCCTCCTGATGTTGATTTCTTGTTGATGTTGCAGCCATCATAGTCACTATCAGTGTAGCCATATAGGTTAATGTCTTGATTCTTAGGATACTAGAAACCCAACTTAGGAGCTCCTTTGACATATCTTAGGATTCTCTTTGCAACAACTAGGTGAGTCACCTTTGGAGCAGCCTGATATCTTGCACAAATACAGGTTGCAAACATAATATCAGGTCTACTTGCTGTGAGGTACATTAGAGATCCAATAATTACCCTACACTGATGTTGATTAGTATCCTCCCCCTTAGAGTTAGGACAAAGATTGTGATTTCTAGTTATAGGTGTCTTTGTTGGCTTGCAATCCTTCATGTCAAATCTTTCTAAGATGTCATTGACATATTTAGATTGATTAATGAAGAACCCATCTTTCATCTGCTTCACTTGAATTCCAAGGAAAAAGTCCATTTTTCCTATGGAACTCATTTGAAACTTCTTCTTTATAATGCTTTCAAAGTCCTTACACATTTGGTCATTTGAATAACCAAATATGATGTCATCGACATAGACTTGTAGTAGCAAAATGTCTTTTCCAGTCTTCCTTATGAATAATGTCTTGTTAATGGTACCTCTTGTGTAACCATTCTTCAGGAGAAATTGAGACAAAGTCTCATACCACAGCCTAGGTGCCTGGTGTAACCCATAAAGAGCTTTGTCTAATTTGCACACGTAGCTGGGATGTTGTGCATCTTCAAATCCTAGAGGTTGACACACATAGACTTCTCTGTCTATATCCCCATAAAGAAAGGCACACTTGACATCAAGCTGATAAACTGTAAAGTTCTTAGATGCTGCATAAGCAAGAAAGATCCTAACTGCCTTAAGTCCTACAATAGGTGCAAAGACATTGGTATAATCAATTCCTTCTTCTTGAGTGTATCCTTAAACTACTAGTCTTGGTTCTTAATAATCAATCCTCTGTCATCCTTTTTGTTTCTGAATACCCACTTTGTGCCAATGGGTACTTGACCAGGTGGTAGTGGACATAGGTTCCAAACCTTTTTGTCTTTTGAATTAAAGCAATTCCTCTTGCATTAATTTAATCCAACTACTATCCTTTAAAGCTTCTTCTACCTTTCTTGGTTCCATATAGGAGAGGAAGTATGAGTACAAGTAGACATTTCCTTTATGAGTTTGTCTTCTTGTTCTCACACCCTCAGAAACATCTCCGGTGATACTTTCAGCTGGGTGGGTGTTGTGAATCCTCAGTCTAGGGATCACATCCATTTGCATGGACAGATCTAGATTTGAAAAGTTTTGCTCAAAATTGTGTATATTTGTACCAGCTGGGGTTTCATATTCATTTAATAAGGACTGATTGAATGAAGAAGAAACCGCATCAGTAGCTGTGTGATTTAGAGTAGCCTTAACAGTTGCTTGTTTTTCTTGGTTGCCACTTCCATCAGCTTGGTGTTGTGTAGTGTTTGAGTTATCACTCAATGAGATTTGAAGCTCACTTTGTTGACAACTAGTTAAAGCTCCACTTGTTATTTTGATGGGAGTTTGAGCTTCAAAGATTCTTGGAGAAATTTGAAGAGGTCTGGGTAACTCAAATTGTTGATCATCATCTGAGTCACTTTGAGTTCTTGTTCCAGCTGAAACATTCAAACAAGAAGGTTTAGAATAGTTTGAAAACAATTCTAAATTAAAAATATGATCAGGGCCATTCCCCTTAACACAAGGAGTTTGGTCGTTAACAACAATATTGGAACATTCCTCAAATTGTTGATTTTTAATGTTGTATATTCTATAAGCTTTGGAGCTTGAAGAATGTCCAACAAAGATAGCATCATCCGAATTTTTCAGCAAACTTTGCTAAATTTTCCTTTGTGTTAAGTATGGTATACCTGCTGCCAAAGGACTTAAGAAAACCATGAATGGTGGTCTCTTGTTCCATAGCTCATATGGGGTTTTTCCATAGGGATTTACTATACGAACTTTGTTCTGCACATAGCATGCAGTGTTGACTGCCACTACCCAGAATGTTAGAGTCAGCTTTCAATCACCCAACATAGTTCTAGCAGCCTTAATAAGTTCCCCATTTCTCCTCTCAGCAACACCATTTTGTTGAGGAGTTTTTGGGGCACTGTATTGTCTAGCAAACACTTTTGAGTTACAAAATGAGTCAAGAACTTCATTTTTAAACTCAATCCCTTGATTACATCTGATTATTTTGACCTTATGATCTATTTGATTTTCTATTTTAAGAATGGAAGATTTCAAAGTTTCACCTGTTTCATCTTTAGTTCTTAAAAAGAATACCCATGTATATCTAGTAAAATCTTCAACAATCACAAGGCAGTATGATTTCCTTCCAATGCCATTATACTTGTAGGACCAAATAGATCCATCTGCAATAAGTGTAATGGAGTGGTGATAGAGTTAATTTCATTGGATTTATAAGGAACTTTGTGTTGCTTTCCCTTCAAACAAGCAACACAGTTGTCCTTACAGAGAAATTTCTTTTTAGGCACACCATGTACCAAGTTATTTTTAACCAAATTATTCATGGTTTTAAAATTAACATGACACATTCTTTTATGCCATAGAGTT
>BJCO01380058.1:0-11802 GCA_018326465.1 Flaveria floridana | reverse complement strand
TTTTTTTACTTTTAGATTCAATTTATGTTCATTAACACTTATTTTCACAACAAAATTATTATATAACTCGCAACTTTATATATTTATAGTTATAAAACTTTTAAATTTAACTTGATACCGCCTAATGCCCAACGCATGGGGCATTTCCAAATTCCATTAGTTAAATACATAATACAAATTACTAATTAATAATTATGTGGGCTAAGAGTTGAACACATGTCAAAAGCTCAACAACAGAAGCCCCATAATAAAAACTCAGGCCCAAAACAAACCAATTGGCAAGGTCAGATCGTTGCCGGTCCAAAATACACCACGAGGACCCACCACTGTCGCCGGAGTAGCTCCGGCGAGAAAGAAGACGTCGATCAGTGGTTTAACTGCACAATAATAAGATCAAAACAACTAATATTGCTCCTATTATAAGAATTTAGGGTCGATTATCTGTTATTTCTATAATCAACCAATAATGGCGACTTGAAGACGAACTCTGATACACTCTATAAATTTAAGCTGATATGTGTGTTTTGTTGTGCTATCATACAAGCATGTGTATTCGAAAGGAAACTCTGTGAAGCATTGTATATATCGACATTGCTTATTTTGATTGAAAAGTAATTTTGATAAAAATATTTATTAACTTATAACTTTTCAAAAACAGTTTTTAAAAGTGTTTGTATTAGTTTCTAAAGTACAACATGGTAAAATAACAAAAAAAAAATACTTTAAAAATGATGAGAGTTAATAGTAGGCAGTAAGAGGTATAATAGAAAATTAGATCAAAAGCAATTTTAAAAAGTAAATAAGTAACAATCTTTTTACTTATTAAAACCTACTTTTTACTACATATGAAAACAAACAAACACAAACAAACAAACAAATCCAGTATATCCTACTTAAGAGCAGGGTCTGGGAGGGGTAGGTGAAAAGTTAGTTTAAAAATTAGTTAAAGATTATTTCTGAGATTACCAAACACTTTTTTTATATTATTAACTTTTTAAAATTTTAAGTTAAAAGTAATGAGAAAATAAGCAATCCCAAACATACACACAATGATGATCAAATAACACATCTTAGTTATTAACATACATCAGTTTTTTTTGTTTTACAACCCTTGAAGTTATGTATTTTACAACTAGACATGCAACTAAATTTTTTTATCAATTTGAGTCTAATTCGAAAATTTCCTTGCATTTTTATCCCCCTTAATCTAGAGGAGTTAAATGGGTTGTCTCCTTGTCTTTGCGGGTTGACAAGTCAAATGTGGCACGCACTTGGAAATTTGACACGAAAATTTACTACCAGACACATGAACCAAACACGACATGAGTTTTAACAAACTGACATGAATACGTCTGTGTAAATCAAAGTTTATTTTATCTTTACTTTTTTGGATAACAACACTTTATAATTACATGTTTACAACTAAAAAGGCGAAGTATAAAGTTAAACATGTAAACTTATGGAACTGTCATGTCGATGTGAAGATGGCATGTTTCGCGAAAATTGTTCATGGATTAAACCAAAAACTAACCTTAACCTGTCAATTTCGAGTTAACTCCATATTATGTCATCGAACATGTCAAAATTTTACACTATAATTCTCCCTTTCATGTAATTTATAAGATATGAAAAATAATTATCTATATCCTTATATAGGGTGAAAAAGAAAAATGTATTTGCCATATATAGTAAAAAACTATACCATAGGAACTAAAGTTGTTGTTTATTACATAATGAATTGATTTTAGGCAAGTTTTATAGTTTAATGTGGTTCGTTGTATATATATAAACATTTGCCAAAGTTCTATATAGATTTAAACCACATATACTAGCAAGACTATGTTAAAAATATGAAAAAAAAAAATATAAAAAATAAATAAACATATATTAGGCGAACGATATTTATTAAAAGTTAAAATAAATTAAAAGGAACAAAGATTCCTATTAAACTTTTCTCCTTTCGTATCCCAACTGGCATGTACCTACCGAATCTTTCTCTCCCATACTTTTTTTTTTTTTGAACGGCAAACAAAGAAATTTTATAGAAAACTCCAACAAGGCCCAGCAGGTAACTGGACATTACAACCCACAATCATTAGACATTACCCATAGACTAACTATAGGAAAATACCTCCACATCAATTAGAAGATACTAGATCAAATTACAATTCAAATGAAACCTGTTAGCTGGAACGATCTCCATTGCTCCCAAGTTATTGTTCTCCGTTTTACACGGTTAGAGATCCATAAGAAACTCATTATCTTTATCTCCTCCATAATTCCAGTTAAGGACGGTTGTTTATTGTTAAAGACAACCTCATTCCTTTGTTTCCACAGGCACCAAATTCCAACCAAGAATATCGCATAGCGGGTTTTCTTGAGAGTCCCCGGACCAGCCCCCACCCACGGAATTGACAGGAGGTCCTTCACGTCGGCCGCGAATATTGGCTCAAGCCGACACCACTGCCCAACTGCCTGCCACACAGCCTGAGCAAACCCACACGATAACACCACATGTTCTGCAGATTCCGCCACTTCCCAGCATATGGGGCAAAATTCGGATGGTACCTGAATCCTCCGAGTCAGCAAGGCCGACAAGGTTGGTAGTCTTTCCAATTCTGCTCTCCACGCCACAGCACAAACTTTCAAGGGGACCCACCTGGACCACCAGAATGTTCTTTGATCAAAGTCATACATTGAAGCGAGAGCAGCATTCTTCACACTCTTGACAGAAAAACCGAGCTCCTTATCGAGTTCCCACACCCATCTATCCGGTCGATTAGATAACTCCATGGACTCAATCAAATGAACTAGCCCGTCCAGTTCATCCAGTTCATTTGGTGCAGTCGGAGATCGATTCCAACACCCGGAGAACTTTATTGACCCATCCACTTTTCGAGCTCTGCTAGAGACGAAACACTATTTTTGACGTTCCAAAGAAAACAAGGTCGGAAAAAGCACCTCTAACGTATCCGAACCAACCCACCTATCCTTCCAGAACATTACTGTGGAGCCACACCCGACATCACCCTTTATTAGATTTTCGATCACCACACCAAAGCGAACAAGATGATTATTAATTAAACGGATACGTCTCCAAGCCCCGGGGATCGACACTCTAGCCGGGATGAAATTCCAGGATCTTGCCGTGTGATGAATCGACCACACCACCTTCCTCCAGAGGCCATTATAGTCCACCTTAAAACGCCACCACCATTTCGCCAACAGGGATAGATTGGCTAGTGATAATGAGCCTAGCCCCAACCCACCACATTCCCACCGGACTGATAACTTTTTCCCACGCAACCCAACATATTTTTTTTGTATCCATAGACCCACCCCAAAGGAAATCTCTTCTAATGCGATCGAGTTCTTTTATAATTTGGACCGGGGCGTGATATAGGGAGAAGTAGTATGTTGGTAGAGCATTAAGAACGGCCTTAATTAATGTGACTCGCCCACCGAAAGATAATGTTTTTGCCTTCCAAAGAGCAAGCCGATGTTTAAAGATATGAAGAACGGGCTTCCAAAATTTTATTTGACCCATGTTTCCTCCCACCATCAAACCAAGATGTTTAAATGGAAGTTTACCAATCTTACATCGAAACAAAGTCGCCATGTTGGCTAAATGCTGCTCCTGCACCCCGACCCCAAACATGTAGCACTTTGTCAAGTTTACTCTAAGACCGGATGCCAAATAGAAGCATCTGAGAATTCTGCATAAGTTCAGAGCATTCACCCGAGACCATGATCCCAAAAACACCACATCATCGGCATATAAGAAGTGAGATATTAATGGGCTATTTGAGGGACATTGAATGCCTTTAAAAATGCCTAATTCACAGGCCCTCCGCATGATACCAGACAACGCTTCCATAGCAATGATAAAAAGAAAAGGTGATAGTGGATCGCCTTGTCGCAAACCACGGTGGCAGTCAAACTCCCTGGTCGGCGACCCATTTACCAGCACGGACGCACGGGCAGAGCTCACGATTGCCTTCACCCACAATCTCCACTTATCCGGGAAATTCATTTGAGCCATTACCGAATCCAAGAACCCCCAGTTTAGTGAATCGAATGCCTTATCAATATCAATCTTTAACATAAGACCCTTAACTTTGGATTTCCTCATCCAGGCCAGGATTTCATTCAACATGAGGGGGCCATCTAGGATACTTCTTCCTTTCAAGAAAGCCGTTTGCTCCGGGGATATCACAGAACCGATAACATTTTTCAGCCTATTTACAAGGACCTTGGATACGACCTTATTAAGACATCCGATAAGACTAATCGGCCGGAATTCAGAAATAGAGGAAGGGTCCTTGACCTTAGGAATGAGAGCAATAAAGGAAGAGGTAGTGCCCGGGCTGAAGCTGGCGTTTTCCAAGAAATCATTAAAAAATGTCCCAAAGTCAGCTTCAAATATGTTCCAAAATCTCTTAATGAAAGTGAAGTTAAAACCGTCCGGACCCGGCGCTCGATCCCCATCACATTCCCATACAGCAGCCTTGATTTCATCAACCCTGAACGGAGAGATTAACGAGTCGGAATCTGTAGCTGATAGGCGGTTTATACCGTAGCAAGTAATGCCTGGTCTCGACTCCCTGCGCTCCATAAATTTGTTGAAGAAAAAGCCGTACACCTTTTCCTTTAGGATTCCCGGATCCATAACTCTTTCACCATCAAACGTCAGACCACTAATTCGGTTGCAGCTTGTGTTTGCGTTAACTACCCCATGAAAAAAGCTACTGTTTTCATCTCCCGCAATAGCCCATCTAGCCCTCGACTTTTGTTGTAAATCCGCCATTTTTGATTTCTCAAATTCAGTTACAGATTTCTTTAGCTCCGTACGAAGCTCAAGTTCTGCCAATGATAGAGTCCTAGACTCCGCCTCCTTTTCTAGGACCACGATTCTTTCCTTGTAATCCCGGTACAGCCCTTCACGGTTTTTTAACTCCACCTCCAGCCACCTTTTCATTTTATGTTTGAGCCATCTCATTTTCGTGGTAATCCCCACATCCGCACGGCCCCGGAACCTGAAGGATGCGGCTGCTTCTTCCACGAAATCCCCAAACCCTGGCAGTGATAGCCAAGAGTTGAACACGCGAAATGGAATATGACCAAAATCAACCTTCACGGTGGTCATTAGAATGGGAGAATGATCCGAGCATTCCCGGTCTAAGGCCATAACCGATGCCGTCGGCCAGGAGCCCATAAATGCCTGGCACACTAGGAATCTATCCAGTTTACTTGATTTCCCCCCAACTTCACTGAAATAAGTATGTTTATACCCAGTCATGTTGTATTCCATCAGATTAGACTCGTGGATAAAGTTGTTAAAGTAATCAGCATTTATCTGAATGAATTCCAAATTATTTCGCTCAGAAGGCTCTCTCACATCGTTAAAATCGCCCAAGAATATCCACATGCCGCCTAATGCCCATCGGATGCCCACCAATTCCGCCCATAGACTTCTACGACTAGCCGGATCATTCGGGGCATAAACGTTAGCAACATTCATGACCCAACCCAACTGTTTTAGTACCCCGGATACAATCAGAAAGCTCCGACCTTTGATGACATTAGTTACTTCAAATAGCCCCGGGTCCCAGACCGAGATGATACCCCCGGACCTCCCTTCGGACCCCACTGATTCATAACCAAAAATCGACCGACCCCAGAGCCTGCTTACATAATAGTTGAACACCTGCTGTATTTTTGTTTCCTGTAATGCCAAGAAATGCACACCATGACTTGACTTTAGCCCCCTTATCCAATTAATCTTGCGCGAATCGCTTGCGCCCCTACAATTGACGGATAGAAAATTCATTGATCACTTTCAAGAACTCCATCTCCAACAACCAAATCTCTGACTTCCACCCGGTTGTCTTCTATGCATATTCCAACCTGGTTACCAATCGAAATTGTAGCCTCCACCTCTTTAGAAATTGGATCACCATCTAGCCGATCAACCCCACCCGAGATCCGACCGTCGTTCTCGATTCTTGGTTCTGAATATTGGTATACCTCCTCAATAGCAGGATCTCGCATCCCCATATCTTGGTTATCCGATGTCCATCCTGCACCCGAAGAACCCCCCTGCGATTTCCCCACTTCGGCCTCCATCGAGGCAAGCGAGTCAGAACTTAAGGAAGGCGACTGATGAACGGCAGCAAGAGAGGGAATGGGGGGAATATTTAGGTCAGGGAACATAGAATCCGATGGAGAGGGGGCAATGAAATCCGGATGGGAAGGGGTAATTGTGGGGCTAGCAGGAGGTGGACTCCTAAATCCACGCAGCCTTTTCCTGGATCTAGATTCTGTTGGAGATGGCCCAGAACTAGACAGCCCAATATGAAACCCATTAATAAAATTCTCCATGTTGTGGGTCCCGGTTGTGTCCACAGAATCTCGAGAGTTTTGCATGCCAACTCTCGTCACCCCATGCGCACGTTCATGCAATTTCCCAGACCTGAGACTTTTCGTCTTACCTTGATTTTTCCGACCACCGGTGCTAGTTCCTTTCCGACCATAGTAATCCGGTCTACTCCCGCCTACCGGTCTAAACTCACCGTCTTCAGCCACATCTTCCCCATCGAAAAGTGGCAGAAACGGGATTGATCGGTCTTCCACCACCCATACACGATACACCTCATTCTTCCATTTTAGTATGATTTCCTCATCTATCGGCTTTAACTCCGATGTTGAAACGTAACAGGCCCCATATGAGTTATCAATAGAGTTCCATGAGAATTCCGACTCCGAAACTACTTTACCGAATAGGCCACCGATCTCGTTAAAAGTAGTACTGTCTCTAATCTGATATGGCACTCCATTGAAAGTTAAACGAGCTATACGATCATTCGGTATCGATTGACCGTCCCACATCACCACCGAGGTGAAGGACTTCTCCCAAACGTCTGCTTTTTTGTCTACAAACTCAGATGCAACCCCTTTGTCTCTAAAAATAAACAATACAAACAGCCCCCCAACGTACGAGATCGCCGCCTCCCCGAATCCCTCCTTGTTAAGCATGAGCCGGGAGCCCATTAAAGCATCCAGGTCTTTAGCAAGAGCCAAGGTAGAAGGACCCCGGAAGTGTTTGGGAAACGCATGGTCGTCATCTTCAACCGTAATACTTTTAACGAAGCAATTCGAACCTGAGGTTTTCCCTAACATGGCTTCCTTATAGGAAAGAGTTGACGAGGTAGGGGGTTTCTGGTGGCTGTAGGTAGGAGGAGGTTGCCGGAACTGGCTGCCGGATGCAGAACCCGATTTGCCAGCACTCTGACGAACCCCGTAATTGATAATCTTATGGTTTCTATCGAACCTGGCAAGGTTAACCGATAGGATAGCCCCGTTCCACTTGACTGTCCTAAGAGAAGCCTCCATATCGAATGGATCCCGGACATGCTTGAACTTCACGAATCCAAAATAGTTTTTATTTTTATCCCGGCGTTTGGAAACGAACGAATCTGTTATTTCTCCGAACTTTTCGAAGAGACGCCAGAGAGTGTTGTTGGAGCAAGGCTCCGGCAGATTCGATACGAAGAAAGTCGTAATGGTAGGATCTTCATAGAATTGTTTCGTCGACGTGCTTCTTTTCCGGTGATGAATATGCGTCCATCCAGCTTCAGTCCCGTTCCGGCCGTCTCCAGTTGGCAGAGGCCCGTCGCGCCTGTTGAGATGCTCCATTTTAGACCCTCAGTCAGTCCTCTCCCATACTTATTTTATGTAATTGTTCATACTACAACTCAAAAGTAGTGATTAAATTCCCCATATTCCGGTTTTGTAGCATGTCAATGCATAAACTTGGCCATTTCAATTGTGTTCGACTTAAATAAAAATAAACTGGTTCAACCGAAGCAATTTAACAAGATAAGATTACCCTTCAGTAAAGACCTATCGTTTCTGGGATTTCTTAAATCTATAATTGTTTTTGTATATGTTATACTCATGTCTCATGTTCGATGTCATCAATTCATCAAATATTATCATAAATTGATATACCAGTTAAAGATCTATTGAATTAATCACGACTTGTTTGAACATGATTTACTTATAGTGATAGTGGCTAGCTAGTCGACACGTGTTGTTTTAATACATAATTTGGCCTTGCATATGAGAAATGCGGATGGGTAGCAATAAACGGACTTAGGGTTCTACTAAGAAGCTAACGATCTCAAGTAAGACAACTAAAAGAAAATTTTACTGGATTTATCACTACTAGTTTGAGTAGGGTTTAATTTTCTTTTTATTCTTTGTTTGTGTGTTATATATGTGTCTAACGTTTCAGCTTGTGGCATCAATTCCTCAAACATTATCATAAGCTGATACAAGAATGAATATTTTTCTGGATTTATCACTACTGGTTTGAGTAGGGTTTAAATATATTTTAATGACTATTAGGATAACTAACGGGACACTGGCTCACCCGATCTATCTCGAAATAGGAGTTAATTACACTCATAGCTACAAGCCTTCAAGGTACTCAGCAATCGGATATTGTTTTAAGGGTGATGTTATTTTTACAAAGTGTATTTTTATTACAAAATGTGAGAAAATATAATGAGGCTAAAAAGTCAAAAAAAAATTATATCTCACAATTTAAATCGAATTTCAAAAAAGTAATTCGGAGTCTCTGTTACTCTAATCGTCCTCTTTCAGAAAAAAATAAAAAAAAATAAAAAAAAGTTTCATTATGTTTTCCATAATGATACAATGACATCATTGTGTATTTCATAATGACACAACGACGTTATTGTGTCTTTCATAAATAACACAATAAAAAAACGTTAATTTTTTTTATTTTTTGTTTATTTTTTTTCTTAGTGATGAAGGCTAGGGGAACAAAAGCTCAAAGTTACTTTTTTAAAATTCGATTTAGATTTTGAGATATAACTTTTTTATGACTTTTTTGACTCATTATGTCTTTTCACACTTTGTAACAAAAATACATTTTATATTTGAATCCCTTTCTTGTTTTAATAATTCCTTTTGGCATTTTACTGAGAAATGCGGTGGGAATAAATGGACTAGGGGATTTACTAATGCAAATCCTAATCTCATTAATCATTGACAATCATTTGCTTACAATTTTAAAGCATCAAATCTAATAAATTTGAATGAAAATATTATTTTTGATGGGATTAACATAATTCAAAGCGGAATCATGTTTTTTTTTGGAACAACAGATTATACATTGATTTAACTTATCCATGATTAATTTACATGAAAACATGAACTAATTAAGTTTGTAGAGAATGTAGAACGTATGTGCAACGGATAAAAACCAAAATTGAAAAACATAAACTAGTTTTTCATTTAGCTGAACACATTCCAAATGAATGTCATGAAATATATTTGAAACACTTGAATGCTACAAGATCAACGTGAACATTTTCATGAAGTTTGTTTGTTAAAACCACTAATTCAGTGCGAGTGATATTTACATGTCAAAGATATAAATGGTTAATCGTACAGTGATTACTTATAATTGTAACTATGATTGTAAATCATTAAGTGCTCGTATACATTCTTATACTCGTTTAAATTATGATGAGCATATAAAGGTAAGCTTCGTTTGAGTCATTTTTAACCCTAATTACAATCAACTATAATTTTCTAAAAAAATATGAAATAGTATAATGTATCATACTAAAAATACTGAATTTAGTATAAACAAAGGAAGGCTCGTGTCCGTATTAGCTCATAATTAGAAGTTTAAACAAGAAGTGATAATGTTATTGAAATATATTTTAAAATAACATGCACATGGGAAGAGTATCATTCTTCAAACTCCCATCTTATCTCACTGATCCTCCATCTCTAGTTAATTTCCATGATGTCATTTTCTATGGGCTATTGTCACCAAATAAACTGTGTTCTTGAAAGGAACCCCATGGCCCATACCTCACATGGCTCATAGCGTTTTTGATGCACATGGTACAAGCATCTAATGAATGGAAAGAGATGCAAATACGTACATACCGACTTATCTCCTAACACGGAAACAACATATATTCTTAACTTATAATTCATTGACGACATTAAACCTCAGTGTATGCGTAGTCGGTTATTGATAAATATAGCCCTTAACCTAACAAATGTTAGGTTGTAAATCCAAAAATAAGTTGTTGAAATGACATATGGAGTTGAGGATTGCAAATACATATATTCTAATGTTTGTGCAATGCCTTATGATTGGTCTATACATATGTTTAAATAAATACAACAAAAAGATGTTGTAATAACCATATCAACGGTGAGGTATGGGGTTCCTTTCTAATGGCACCCTAGCCAAGGGACCCCTAAAATCCCATAGAAAATGACATCAAGTTGTAAACCGTCCATATATATTATATAAATATTCTATATAATTTTATATACGATACTTTCTAAAGTAAGTAGGAGAAGGTGGGATTGTTCTATAAGGTTGGTGCATTATGCCCTCAATTTTACCCTCTCCAATACCTAATATTAATTTGGTAAAATTTGTAACTATAATTTATTGCTATATTTCCAATATCACTATGTATGAAGATCACTATTCAACGTAGTATTTCGATTCTTTGATGGCTTGGTTACACAAGGTTAACTTTGAGATAATATAAGAAAGAAATGATATTTTAATTGGTTTTATATATGTTTAGTGTATATCTTTGTTTAAGACCAAAAAATAACATATACCAAGAAATAACATACAAATACGTAACTAAATTAACTATTACATTTTCATGAAACGTTAAAGTTGTTCTGATTAGCTAGTTAGTTCTATTCTTTCAACCAAAGTGGACATATCTTTAACTTTTTTATGAAAAGTTGTTATAGCCGCTTAAATGCCTTTAAATAGTTATATTTAAGTTATAATTGGTTTAACAAAGTTTCATTAAACATACACAAATTGTCTAACAGTTAGGGTTAAATACCACATAGGTCATAGTGAATAAATCATCAGCATTATAAATCAGTGTATTAGATATTCAATAAGTGTAAAGTGAACCGACCAACAAATTGTATCAATGTTGATTTTTGTGCTTCATGCTAACCTATAAAAGTTGTACTAACTAGTAAAAGTAACAGTGAACTTTTATAGAGTCGGCATAAAACTCAAATGTATGTTTACTTTGTTTCAAAGAGTTAAGTTATAAATAAGCAGGTGCCCCCACATCTTCAAAATTATATTAAAAAAATTAACTTGAATTTCTTTGGTGTTATTTACAAATTCAGTTACATTAAATATATATAAATATAAATAAACTAAATAGGGTTAAACTGTGACAAGTGAAAACATACTAAATTATTTATACATTGATACATTTCTCTTTTCAATACCTCGCACTCTTCTACAATCCTTTTTCATCGGGTGTATATGTCTAGCCCCTTTCATTTATTATTTATTTTATCAGAACAGCTAACGCACAAACTCTTTAATTCTACTAAAAATTATACCACCTAAATTATGTCTATGCCTAGGATCGAACACAGGTATTTTCACTGGAAGGTAATTGTCGTACCACCATGCCACTTATGAGTGCCCCTTCATTTATTTATAAGGTGCTTATGTCATTTAACATCATCCATCTGGAAACAAAGAAATCATTGCCAATTATTAGAATGAGTAGTTATTTCGATCAAGAATGATTAGAACTTGTATTAATAAATCCCAATATATATTGCATCCCACCCACCCATATTTGGTCGTTTAGCCAACATGGTTGACCCTTGATAACCTAATAAACTACCTTACAAACTTCCTCTCACAAGAATCAAATCTTTTCTCATATTCATTTTTATAGATTT
>BJCO01380025.1:0-14163 GCA_018326465.1 Flaveria floridana | reverse complement strand
CGTTGAGGTGATAAGGATGATACAGGAGGCGAAAGGGATAAGGAGAAAGAAAAAAAGAAAAAGAAAAAAAGGAGAAAGAAAAAAAGGAAAAGAAAAAAAAACAAAAAAAAACAAAATCCCCACCGACATCCGTCTTTAATAAGAATAGTATTGTGGCTCAATCAACTTATTTAACATTAGAACAAAAAAATTATATATAAGTTTTATATGTTTACAACTTGATTACATCTTAGTTGCTATCTGTCCATAAACGTGATGTTAAAATGTGTAGTATTTCCCAACCAAATAGTTGTGTGTTTAAATCATACGATGGACAGGTTTGAAGAATTTTTTTTGGTAATAATATTAAAAAAAAAATACAATCTTTGAGTTCATGCACCAACCATAATATCGTTTGACTAGTTGAGTAATGTTTTCATTGATTTCATAAACTTTGCCTCTTGTAATTATTAGTTTTCTCCACCACCACCAGCTGTCACTTGTATCCTTGTGGAACTTTCTCACCACCCTACGTCCTCAATCACTCTTCCCTTTTTCATCTACTTAATCGCCTCTCATCTTCACTCTAAAATCTCTTCCATTCCTTTCTCTTCTATAAACCTCCTCACTCATTCAATCATTCATCATTATCATCATCAATCCAACAATCATTAATGATTCATTAGCTCTCTAAATAGCTTGATTTCATACTCGAAATCGAACACATAGATGTTCGTCGATTGATGTCTCCTGTCCTCAGCGAAATCCTCCAGTCCGGCTTTACCATCAACTCCTCGCTCCGTCGCCGGACCCATCTCGTTCAATCCCTATCCGTCGTCTTCCTCTACTGGTTCTACGTTTTTTCATGAACAACATCCCTTCAATCCATTCGTCCTATATCATATCATATTATATCATATCATATTATATCTGCTTTTGCCAACAACAAACCTACTTACGAGTTAAATACTAATCCAATTATTCAAGTTCTTTTTTTTATGGCTTCTTCAAGTGGTAATTCACCTCGGATCCATACTTCAGGATCCGAGGAGGATTTAATGGATCAAAGGAAGAGGAAGAGAATGCAATCAAACCGCGAATCAGCACGCAAATCAAGGATGAGGAAACAGAAGCATCTGGTTGATCTGACGGGTCAGATCAACCAGATGAAGAAAGATAACGAACAGATTCTCACCGCCATTAACAACACCACACCGCAGCTTGTTAATGTGGAAGCAGAGAATTCTGTTTTGAGGGCTCAGATGGGTGAGCTTACTCAGAGGCTAAATTATCTCAATGAAATCATCAGTCTCATGAATAATAATAACTGTACAACCACTCATTGCATTAGTGGTGCAAGTGGGCTGTATGAGTTTGATGATCACCATGATTTTATTAACAATAGTTGGAACTTGATGTACATCAACCAACAACCAATCATGGCTGCTGCTGAGATGTTACAGTATTAGTGTTTAAAGTTAGGTTTGGTGATGCTTTATTGGGTTGTACTTTTAGGTTTGAGTAGTGGTGATGGTGGTTGAGTTGGATCTTTGTATTGATCAAATAATAAGTTGGCTGTTTGTATGTTAAAATCAAGGTTGGTATCCATTGGAGAAGGAAGAAAGTGGTTATTGTCATGTCTTGTTTTATTTTCTTATTACTTATTATGTTTTCTTTTTTTTTAATTTATAACATTAGTTATTGCTTGTTAAATACGCTGTTCGTAGTGAGAAGTAATAGTATGACACATCAGCTTCTATTACGGTAGAACATCGTGCATGAGGGCGTGACTAATAGGCCCTACCGTGACCATTACTGACCAATACAACATGAGTAATCCAAGGCTTTTGCTTTTTATTTTTTTTTTTTAAAAACTAATCATAATACATAATTATTTCTTTTTTAATACAACTTTACATTCATACAAACATCATCACATCCGTTAGTGAAAATGAGTGTAATAGCAATCGTTGTATAGATGACACTTACATGACCAATTTTTCATCACAATCATTAAAACTATATGACAATCTATCAATCTAGCTTAGAACTTGTGTCAAAACCGACTTCCGTCAAAACCGATGAAACCATTAAACACCTTGTAGATGAAATAATACAAAACAAGTACTCATATATATTATTCCTATATTAAACCAAATGGAATTGTTATGACTAAATTTACGTGTTAATGCTATGTTAAACAAATTAAAATCTATAATCTTAATGGTCTACCTTTTTTGAAAGTTTTTGGTACTTGGTCGCTGGACTTTTATGTTAGTCAAATCTATAGAAATTAGAAAATGACTTTAATATTAATTAGCTACTAAAATTTAAAGACTTGGGATTAGGCGTTCATTTTCTTAGACAAATTAGATTTTAATAATTTAAACTATTATCTATTGGCCGATAATAATTCATATCATAAATTTGGCTACTATCACTCTCAATTTTTCCTTTTATTACCAACAACAATTCTAGTGATATAATTTTTAAATTTTTACGCTCGATTTGTATCTATTTTTATATCAATTTAGCTTATATGTTTCTTCATTTCATTCATAATTATTGTTGTGAACCGAATCGAGTTTAAAAATCAAATCAAATGTAAAAAATTGAAAATTATGTTACTAGAACTATTGTTGTAATAAAAATGAAAGTTGAGAGTGTTAGCGGCCAAATTGATAGTATGAATTATTATCGGTCATAGGTAATAGTTTAGATTGTTAAAATCAAATTTGCATTTATTTTATTAGATAAATCACTATAAAGATGAGTTATAAACTCATTTAATAAAATGATAAAATGTCGGTTTATTCCTAATTAACCCTTAAAACTTTATTGCCACAAATGTTATTATCATACATGTTCTAGATAGGAAAACCCGAGTAGGATGCGTTATTGAAGTGCACAAGTGGTGCTTTCATTAAAATGTCACCAATATAATCATGTGTCGATATAAAAATTAAAAGTTAGAGTTTTCGTAACCACATGTGGATCAAAGACTATTAAGCTCATTGTAGGCATCATATCCATGAATACATCGATCTACAGAAAGAAGGAAGAGTATTTCATGAAGAGACCATGTGATAATGTTCCTCCGAGATACCAAAGAAGTCGCCATCGATCTAGTGGCTGGTTATATATAGAATGATGGATGGACTCACAAACCTTATTTAGTAAAGGGAAGGTCTGGCCGGTCTAGTGATGATTCGACGATATATCTTGTCGCATCAAAATATAAGTAATTTAGATTTTACATGGACTTTGGATCACCTAAGATAAATATTTTAAATCAAGAAATAGATTCTCAAAGCTTAAGATTCTACGTATACATGATTATATAATCATTCACATGTGAAGAAAGAGATTGGATGTTTGGAGTTTGAAAATTTCAACCGAATTATTTGCAACTTTAACTAAAAGCATTTTGAAGGAATATCTTCACACAGCCAGCCCATACATCACATGGAAACCTTTCCAATCTAGGCAAAACAGGCTTTAAATCAACTCAAATGCATGACAAAAACTGTTTCGTATGTCTTTCAACTTAAGAAAAAAAAACCTTTCAAAATTTGAGTTTATATGATAACCACACTTAAAGAGTCGTAGACTCAATTTAATCACTTTTTAACCTTTTTTTAATCTATAAAATTTTAGATTTAATTCACACATGCATGTAATTTACATAATTCATAATTTACTTTCTTAGGGTTTTGTGTACTTACATTCATCTTTGGAAGTTACTACCTCGTGTCTCCATGACTTTGAATGTTGGACTTTCTAAAATTGATTTTCTATTATTAGTACTTTAATTAACACATTAACTTAATTTACTATGAACAGTAACTTAATTTTCACTTAATTTACTATCAATAGTAACTTTGTATGGCACATATTAAATTTGGTCACACGAACCACATGGTTTTGAATCGATCCATATGATAGACTTATATGACCCGGCTCGTATAATTTTCTGGATGTATAGAACAAATGATATCAAATACTCTCGAATATCTGGATGACTTTATTGAAACGATGATCTGCTAGTTATATAGCAGTACAGACTCCATTAAAAACGATAACAATCCATAAAATCAGCTAACAACCTAAGACCCGGCAAACTAGCCGTTACATGAACAAACCCTACAATTGCATGGGCTTACAGCCAACATGCATGACACTTTACGTGGACTAAAAGCCCATTATTGACACTAACAACCCAACATAACCTTCCCTTAAACTGAAAAGTGAGTTTACCCTTCAGTATAATCTTCTAAAACTTGCACTCCAAGCATGGCTCTCATCTTCTCAAAATCATTCAACTTCAAAGGCTTGGTCATCACGTCAGCAACCTGATCTGTTGTAGGACAGAACACCAGTTTAACTTCCTCCTTATTCACCAATTCACGTAAATAATGATAACGAACATCTATGTGCTTCGTCCTCCTGTGCATCACAGGATTCTTAGATGAGTTTATTGTAGATGTGTTATCATACTTAATCTCTATCGTGCTCATCACTTTGCCTGTGAGTTCTCCCAAAAGACCTTTAAGCCAAACACCATGGCAAGCACAATTAGTTACAGCCACATACTCCGCTTCAGTTGAGGACAATGTAACAATTTCTTGCTTGCGTGAACTCCAGCAAGTAGCAGCTTTACTCAGAATGCACACATATCCTGAAGTACACTTTCTATCTTCAGCATCTCTTGCATAGTCACTATCAGTAAAAACTTCTAGCTTCCCATTGGTACCCCTTTCATACTTCAAACCGTACTCAATTGTGCTCTTGACATACCTTAGGATCCTCTTAGCAATCATCATGTGCATCTCCTTTGGTTTTGTCATAAATCTAGATATAATACCAACTGAGTACATAAGATCGGGCCTAGTAACCGTGAGATACATCAGGCTACCAACCAACCGTTTATACTCAGTATCATCTACATCTTGATCTTCCTCTAATCTCCTTGCCATAGTTCCAGGAACTATGGGATTTTTAACCCCATTTCCTTCCCACATTCCAAACCTTTCCAGTACTTCTTTAGCATATTTCTTCTGACTCATACTAATGCCCTTCTCATCTTGATGAATTTCGATGCCCAAGAAATACTTCATTAGGCCTAGATCCGTCATCTCAAACTCTTTCTTCATAGAAGCACAAAAATCTTCACACATCTTCTTGTCATTTCCCGTGTATATCAAATCATCAACATACAAACTTATGATGATTACCTTATGCCACACTTGCTTGATGAAAAGAGTATGATCATACTCACTTTTCTTGAAACCTTCCCTTAAGAAGTAGCTTTCTATGCGATTAAACCAGGCTCTAGGTGCCTGTTTTAACCCATATAGAGCTCTCTTAAGTCGGTACACCTTGTGCTCCTCACCACTTTGATGAACCCTTGCGGTTGCTCTACATAAATTGTTTCCTTTAACTCATCGTGTAGGAACGGGCTTTTCACATCGAGCTGAAAGACCTGCCATTTGTTATGAGTTGCCACTGCTAGTATTGTTCTTATGGTATCCCAACGAGCCACCAGTGCGAACACTTCGTTATAATCCACCCCTTTCTGTTGAGCATAGCCTTTCACTACTAATCTTGCTTTATGTTTATCCACTTCACCTTTTTCATTTAACTTCGTTTTGAACAACCACTTCACTCCAATAGGTGTTGCTCCGGATGGGAGTTCCACCAATTCCCAAGTTTTGTTATGCTCAATAGAGTTAATTTCATTCTGCATGGCTTCTTTCCACTTCGGGTCTTTCTCTGCTTCCTCAAATTGTGTTGGATCACCAAGTGAACTAAACATCACCAAGTGAGCTTCTTCATCCGAGAGCCCTTCTCCACTGCTCTCCCACTTCTCCTGAGATTTCTTTCTTGAGGCATGTTTGTTTGATCGTTGTTGGTGGGTGATGCCTCCCTATTTTGATGTTCAATTATGGGTTCAGCTTGCGAGCTTGTAATTTCTTCCCTAGGCTGCTGATCATTTGGTGGCACATAGTTGTCTTGGTTCGATGTATTTCTTGTCTCATTGGCAGTGAGTTCTTCTTCAGTTTCAACATCCACATATTCCTCCGGGATAATTAGGTCCGAAGGTCCCATGTCTTCTACTTTCCAGTTCCATTTTGTTTCTTCATCAAAAGTTACATCTCGACTAATTACGATCCTTTTATTGCATGGATCATATAATCGATAGGCTTTCGACTCGGTACTAATTCCCAAGAATATGCACTTGGTGCTTCTATCATCCAATTTACTTCTCAACTGCGATGGTATGGAAGCATATGCTATGCTTCCAAAGACTCTAAAGTAATCAACGTTGGGTTTAGTGCCAGACCATGCTTCTTGAGGCACTTTATTTTCGAGTACCGAAGTAAAGCACCTGTTGATTACATGATTGGCCTAATTCGCAGCTTCTGTCCACAACCACTTAGGGAGAGCTTTGTCTACTAAAAGGCATCTGACCATGTTCATAATCGTTTTGTTTCTGCGTTCAGCCACCCCATTTTGTTGGGGTGTGAAGGCAGTGGTCAGTTGTCTTTTAATGTCATTGCTTTCACAGAAGCTGTTAAAGGCATTAGAAGTGAATTCACCTCCCCTATCACTTCTTAATGCCTTAATGTTGAGCCCACATTCTTTTTCAACCATAATTTTGAAATTTTTAAACACTTCAAAGCTATCAGCTTTATTAGACAAAAAATAAGTCCACCCCTTTCTTGAGAAATGATCAATAAAAACAAGAATGTACCATTTGCCACTAGGTGACATAGGAGAGATGGGTCCACACAGGTCTGTGTGGATAAGCTGAAGTCTTTCAGTAGCTCTCCATAGACTCTTCTTAGGTACAGATTCTTTTTGTTGCTTCCCCATTTGACAGACTTCACATACTTTCGTTTGTTCAGTCACTTTAGGTAGTCCTGCCACAAGTTGGTTGTACTGCATCGTCCTCATGTACTTATGACTGATATGGCCAAGTCTCCTATGCCATAATTGTGAAGTCTGATCTTCAGTCACCTTTAAACATCTACCAGTTAAGGGTTTGGCTTTGGCATGGACTATGAACATACGATTCCTAGTCATTGGGGTGGTGATAATCAAACCTCTTTGTGGATGGTAAATCTTACAAGTTCCTCTTCTTATGATAATGGTAAGATCCTTTTCTTGCAATTGCCCAATACTCAACAAGTTTGATGTAAGTTCGGGTACATAGTATACCCGTGTGATGACTTGAGTAATCCCTTCTACTTCCAGCCGAATGTCTCCAATACCTCGAACGTTTAACTTTAAATCATTGCCCAGCTTGATAGTGTGAGTGAATGTTTCATCCAACTTGATGAACCACTCACGAGTGCCTGTCATATGGTTTGAACATGCGGAATCTAGAAACCATGTACCTGACATACCTTCCCTTTGAATTTCAGCATGAGCCATCAATAACAAGTCTTCACCTTCGTCAAATTCGGCATAGTTTACAGCCCGATCGGATTGTGGACATTCATAAGAGAAATGTCCAAGTTGGTGGCAAGCATAACATTCAACTGAGGATTTGTCGAAGTCAGGTCTGGATCTCCCACATCCCCGACCTCGTCCTCGATTGAATGAGGAACAACCATGGCCCCTCCCTCGGCCTGTTGGGCTGGCATTCTCGGTCTTCATGACTTGATCTTCTTGCTGTTTCTTCCGAATCTTCTGTTCATGTACCATTAAAGAACTTTGTAGTTCATCAATGGTAAGGGTATCTATGTCATGAGACTCCTCAAGAGTACACACAACAAAGTTAAAATTTTCTGTAAGAGACCGAAGTATCTTCTCCACCACTTTGACATCGCTCATGGGTTCTCCATAATTACGCATATCATTTGTCACTATCATAACCCGATTGAAGTAATCGGCTATGGACTCTCCCTCTTTCATCTCTGGAGTTTCAAAATCTTTCCTTAGACGTTATAACTGTGCTTTCTTGACACGGGTGTTACCTTGATACTTAGCACGCATAGCATCCCAGATCTGCTTGGCACTATCCTTCTGAGTCATCGTCCATATGATCTGCCTGTCGATGGACTGAAATAGGTAATTCCGGGCCTTTAGATCCTTTAACTTTAAAGAATCATAAAGGGTCTTCTCCGCTGCCGGTGCATCTTCTGCTGGCTTCTTGATCTCCGTTTCAATCACTGTCCAGAACTCTTTGGACCTTAGCAAAGTCTCCATGACCAAACTCCAATGGTCATAATCTCCATCAAAGCGTGGCACACTTTGATATGAAATTGTTTCTTCTGCCATCGAGATTTACTGATCGATGGATGCTCTCTTACTCTCACCAGTTATTTTGCTCTGATACCACTTGTATAGAACAAATGATATCAAATACTCTCGAATATCTAGATGACTTTATTGAAACGATGATCTGCTAGTTATATAGCAGTACAGACTCCATTAAAAATGATAACAACCCATAAAATCAGCTAACAACCTAAGACCCGGCAAACTAGCCGTTACATGAACAAACCCTACGATTGCATGGGCTTACAAGTTACAACCAACATGCATGACACTTTACGTGGACTAAAAGCCCATTATTGACACTAACAACCCAACACTGGATGCATGTAAGATTGCCACACCATACCCTTCTTATGATTCTTTGTCTAGAGCCGTTTCTCTAATTTGTAAATGTTCTATTGCACGTTATCTTGACGGTAGTTCAATAATAATTTATACCCCTTAGTTTTGGGTTAAACAATTCTTCTTTCTCTAGTAACCCAAGTTTTTGTATCAAACCAATGATATTTGTACATCAGTATGGACCACTATCGAATAGTCGTTGCACCACCACGAATCACCACCGACCACTATTTTCTCTTTCTAACTCTCTATTTCTCTCGCTATTAGTAATTCTAAAATAAGCCTTCAATACCACTATTTGTAGTTGGGTTTCGCATATATTTGAGTCATAGGACTTGATACGGATCGTATAGAGGATACATGTCAAAGGTGGTTTGTGTTTGACACGTGTTGCAAGGTTACAGGAGACGTGGTGGCTAACATGCCCGGTTTGACAGTTTTTAAGTCAACCTGTTAGTAAGAAAAAGGCTATCAAAAATACTTGTCCAAAATTGCACCTTGTAGGCTGTAAATAAATAAAAATAGCTACAATGTCTTTATGTAACAGTATAAGAAATACCAATTTCACCCGTATAATACCAAAGTACTATGTGGCCCAGCAATTTTATACTTCCATAACAGATCCACTTCAAGTAGGATTTAACCCAATTTAACTTTAATTAACTTTACTATAGAATATAGTACATAAATATATATAATTTGAAATATCTAAAAATATAAAATAAAATATAAACACTTACCATCTGCTCCGGTTTTATATTTCCGGCTTTTTGTATAACACGTAAACCAAATCAGTGGGTTTAAAATCTTTGAAACCTACCGACCGTATGTTAAACAATAAAACCGATCACTTAACCAACTCAATAACTGGTTTGGACGGTTTTAAACCGAACCACAAACGCCCTAAAAGTATTTAAACACTTCCCTGTGGAAAAGTAAAATTATACATAGATTTTGTTCAAAAATTTGCCCTTGATTAATCTTATTTCACATTTACTTGCATTATCACCGCCAACACCCGTGAAGGCCAAGGTGCTTGTTTCTCTATATAGAAGAACTTAGACGTTAGATTAGGGCATAAGCAAAAACAAAATGCCTAAAAGTTCAAGTTGTTTGATGTCGATCCGTTATTTTGTGGGTCTTTGGGATTGTTTTTATAGGCTTCAAACTCAACCCCTCTTCAGGTTCGACATAAAGTTCAAATCTTGTTGGAATTTAACTTACTTTTGTCAAAATCTTGAATTTACACTCTTGTTTTCTTGATTCTGAAACCTACGAATAGATGAGAGCTTCAGCACTCAGTCTTGCTTATTTCATCTATGATTTAACATGTTGTTGGCTCGATAATAATATAAAGATCGATAATTTGAGTCATCATTTGGTTAGCATTGTTGGAATTGGAGCAGGTCTTGTTTATGAAATGGTACTATACCCTTTTAGTTTCTCTTGCTAAATTTGACTTTTGTAAGATGAATTTGGATTCTTTTTTTTTTTTTTTTTTTTTTTTTTTTTGAAAAGTTAACATGATTTGTTTGTAGTGTGGATCAGAAACTGTGGTTACATTTTTTATCACAGAGATATCGAGTCCGTTTCTCCATTTAAGAGTGTTTCTCAAAGAACTTGGTTATAACTTATAACTTATAAGAACACCTTATAAGAACACGGGCTTCAATGTAGCACCTGATGTTAGTTCCTTTTACATATGACCTTTGTGTTTTGGACCATATCTCTAATGTGGTTACAACTTTATTGAACTTACAGGTTTCATTCGCAGTGATTTTCACACTTGCAAGAATGTGTTTTGGACCATATTTCTGTTATGTTACAGTATCTGCCAAGAATCCTCTTCTCATCAAGGTCTCATTTCATACATTTTGTTAAGAGTTCTAAGATTGTATGCATAATGATTTGTTCTATACGTCGTGTGTAAAAGAGTCTTTTAGACCTAGTGTAGAACCCAACATTTGAACTTTTTTCGATCGTTCGATCGAATATCAATTGTGTGCAGGCAGTGGGCTTGGGACTTCAGCTAGTGAGTGCTTTCTGGTTCTACAAGATTGCAGAAATGGTGAAACACAAATTGAGTACGAGATCCACATCTAAAACCTGTTAAATCTAGCCCATTAACGCGTATTAGTAACCAATTCATTCAAGGATACTGTACTTTAATTTTTTGAATATGCTACATGACTTTCTACTTTTGGGAGGTAATTAAAGTTTCATTTTCCACTCATCACACATGATTTATTTAAAGTTTCAACCCGTTTTGAGCAGCCTATATGAATGTAGCAACTTAGTAGAAGCTAACCATATTTTCCTTCATTAGAAACTACAGAGGTTCCAACAATACAATAAACTAGAGAGCTTATCTAGCTATACTTAGTTAACCATTCGACAGTTCTTCCTCACCTCACCATCATAACCAGTGAGGGGATTAATGTTTCCCATTTTAACCATTGATCTAGCAAACTGATCATAGAAGAGAGCATCATCCTCTGCGAATGCTTTCACCAGATACATAGTTTCTTCAACATTTCCAGACAGAAGCACTTGATCAGAAGTTAGTAATCCTTTTCCCAACATAATGAGCTTGAAATACGTGTTATCAAATCTTGCAGGAGATGCAAAATCTAGAGGAGAAATGTTATTATCACCACCAGTTTGTGGGCAAACTGTTTTTAAGCCATTATAGTAGGTAACCTCTAGAGTTGAATCTGGTTGATTGTTTCCATCTTGATTGTATAGCCTTTGCTTAAATGAAGTGCATCTTGCCATTCCTATGGTATGAGCTCCTAAAAGAGGAGACAAAAATTCATTATTATTATTTTTCTTGTTATATTCACATATTTATTGTATTGATGTCATTTTGGTGCAGCTTTTTTATCTTAGAGGACACAAGATTTGTCATCATCTCACCTCACATACCCTACATATATTATTATTAGGTATACTTGTTTGTCTATTTTGTATTTATGTCGGTTTTTTACTAACCAGAAAGAGAGACCAGATCAGCTTCATCAAGACCTTGTTGCCGAAAAAGTGTTATAAGGTTTTGAATGGTGGAGTTTGGTGGTGGAAGGTTGTTGTTCGAGCCGCTGAGACTAGCTTGTGTTGCATCCCTCCTTCCTAATGGCAGCTCCCAGTTTGGTCCACCACTCTATGACATTATCACAAGCAAATTTTCATTAATTAATTGCGAATTCTTGAAATTAAGTGGTCATTTTTAACATTTCGGTATTTATCGGAACACCTAGAATAGAAAGATATGATGTTTGAATGCATACTAGTACAGTGGACCCTCGAGCAGCAAGTGCAAGGATATCTGCACATGAAACAGTCTCCGGACATGCTTCTTCTAGCTTAGATTTGATCGCGTCAATCACTTCAAATCCTCTAATTGAATTACTGTTAGGCCCCGAGTTCTTTTCACTTGCAAATACTTCACTATCATCCAACAAGACAGATGCATCACATCCCTAAGACAAAACCAACATAATATCAATTTTCAAATGTAACATAATGCATGTGAATTGTGATCATGCATGAAAAAGTAACATAATTACCTGAACAAAGCAATCATGAAAATGAAGCCTTAGTAAAGAAGCAGCCATTCTTGGCTCTTCAGCAATGACACTCTCAAGTACAGACATGACAATGTCATTAGCTTGAGGGCATGTAAAACTATAAAATTCTGGGAAAAGACCAAAATACCCTTGGCCGCCACCGAAAGACCCATCTCCGCCTCCTCCACCGCCACCAAAAGACCCATCTCCGCCTCCTTGGCCGCCACCCCATCCAAAGTTGAACCCCGGAAAAGCAAAGCATATACCGTAGGACGAGAGCAAAACCATTAGCATGAAAGTAGTGTAGAGAATAGAAGCCATAATTGATGAACCTATAGTTGGGTTTACTCTATGAAGAAAGATTGCATGATGAAGAGCAAATCACTGAAGCTTATAAAGAGTAAGCTCAAGTTCTTTTTTAGAAATGTCCAATGAGTAGTAGGTTGCTATGACCATTTCAAGATGCATACTTGCATGATACCCTTTTAGATATGTCCAATGATTAGGTGTTTTTGGTGAGTTTTCGGGGCCATAATACGCGATACAAGATCTTACGGAAGCTTAAAGTGAAATCGTATAGGACGGGGTAGGTTTGATGACACAAATTGAGAAGAAAATGGTTGAACAAAACACGTTAAAATGTGTTAATTATACCAAGAGAAGAAGTTGACATAGGAAGAAAAGAATACCTTAAGATTTTTAAATATTTGAAACGAAGTTTTTGCTATACTTTTTGAAGAGTGGTTGTGATTTCACCTCACCTGCTCCAAGATAAAAGTTGTTATTAATATGTCATACTTGTGCTTTAGATTGGATCAAATTAGGTCCTTCAATAGTAAGTGTGATCACGGGCGTCGACCTTTGATTGAAACCATCACCATTGAGCATGTGATACGTGGGCTTACTCTATGCTTAAAGCGTGAAGTATTACACATAGTCTTACAAACTAGGATAGTTTTTATGGTGTTCTTATATTACGGTTTTCGTCCCTAGCTTTAGAATTTTAAAGTATAGTCCAATAGTTTGCAGAAACATAACAGCTTTGATCCCTAAAGTAGATATCCGTTAAGTTTGAAGTTTAACATACATCCACAACGTAGTTGTTGCTTATGTGCAATAGTTTCACTCAAGAGATGTCAATATCATTTTAGTTATTGATAATTGATATTTGCAATGATGTAATTAAAGACGTTTAATTCAGTCTAGCTCATACATTTAATAGAGTTAAAAAAAATTTGAATTGTCTTTTGGTTTGAGCATAAAACAATGGTGCTACATTTTTGAACAATATAATTTTTTGGAAGACTTTGTATGCTCACCGAAAACCTACAAAAGAAATTTACCCATTAAAGTTATTCATAGCCGTTAAGTTTATATCTTTTTGTATTATTATGATTTTTTTAACAAGATTCTCATGTTTACAAGAAAATCGTAAAAAGAACATCACACTTTCATCTTAGAAATAAAAGTTAACGTAAAATATACTTTCAAATATGGAACTAATTAAATGCTTCGAAGAAAATACATATTAAATAATGAATACTATACGATCGTATTAAATTGAGAAACTAATTGGTTCCCATTTTTAGATGTTCAAAATTAATTGTTATACATGGGGTCGGAGTGGGGTGTAAGTAGGTAGGTACAATTATATACGGTTGAGATTTTCGTTTGTAAAAAGATTTAGGTGGGATTATTAGCGTCTAATATTTCACTACTAGGTTAGTACCCCGTGTATTAGTATATTACACAGGTTGATTAAATAAAATATTAAATAATTATAATTAAATTTATTAATTAAAAAACGTTATGATTGAATTGTATATGAGTAAATATATAATTAATAAAACAATGATATCATTGTTTTAGAAGTTACACTTATAAAAGCAACTTTTTCTTAATTTATTAAACAACAATTTTTATTCTCAAAAGAAATTAAATAATATTATTAGTATTTAATATAGTTATTTAATAAAAGAGAGAAACGAAAAAA
>BJCO01380007.1:0-14356 GCA_018326465.1 Flaveria floridana | reverse complement strand
GGTGGGCTGGTCGTGGTGCTCCGACGGTGGCCGTTTGTGCAGGTGCAGGTGGGGTGGTCGGTGCAGGTGGGGTGGGTGACCGGGGACCGGAGAGGAGATGGTGGGGTGGTGCAGACCGGAGGTGGTGCAGGCGGTACGGTGGTTCAGGTGGAGTGGTGCAGGTGGCGGTGAAGGCTCCGACTACGCTTCCGGTGTCCTTTGACCGGAGATGTGGAGCATGTGGTGGTGTCGGTAGAGAGAGAGGGAAAACCAGTGGGGATGTTACCGGTGGAGATGGTACTGGTGTGGTTGGCCGGAGATGAGGGTGTGGTTGATCGGCGAGTCTAGAGAGAGAGTCTCAGGGGACGATTTCTTGTTTGACCGGCGAGTGACCGGAGTTTTCTTGTTTGACCGGCGAGTAACCGGCGTAGTTTCCGAGAGAGAGAGAGAGCGCAGATACTAGAGAGAGAGAGCACATAATACAAGTTCAAAAGATTTAGCAGCTATAGTTTTAGATAAGATAGTGTACCTCTTTAGCAATCTGATTCAGAATCTCGATGATTTCTGTAAAGTCAGGTCTCAAACTCGGGTCTTGTTGCCAGCATTTCTCAAGCAGCTCAGCAAGTTTTGGTGGAGTGTTCTTTGGAATAGTAGGACGTAACCCCTGAAAACAGCAAAAAAAGGTCGTGTCACAATTTTTTTGGTGAAACTGGACAAAATATACTCCATCCGTCCCCAAAAAAAATAGAGGTGGCAAAAGGAAGGTGTCCAACAGGGGAGTAATGGGTCAAAATGAATCATCCATGGTGCGGGTTGGAATGCACAGGGCCAGGTTTATATACAAAAGTTAACCCTAAACAACCTGTACACGAACACACTAGTTTATTTTAGATATGCTCTTAGGAAGACTGAAAATATGCATCATCGGTACAACTAAAAAGTTTCCATTCATCGGAGTCCACACGGCTATTTTTTTTATAGACTTCAAGTCTAGATTGAAGGGTATTATATATTTCAGTTAAGTGTTGAAACAACTTATAACTGGTGTGTCAAATGAAAGAATGCAATTTTACAAATACGCTTAATATATAATAAAAGTATTAATGATTGACGCGTCACCTTTTGAACCACGCCAACAGCTGCCTGGAGGGGGGTTAAGTGCTCGTACGGAAGCTGCACAAACAAATATACAAAAGCATATGTATAAGTTCTAATGTAAATAAGAACAACCCAAACTAAGGATTCATTGCTTAAAAATAATACCTTTCCAGTTAGCAACTCCCATAATACAACCCCAAAACTGAAAACATCAGCCTTGTGATCATAGGGCTTATGCTCAATAACCTTCAATACAAAAAGAAGAAAGTCATTAGGAAAAATCAAAGCAAAAGATGCAAACGTTTATTTGAAAAAGAACTTGTTAATATAATCATATATTAGTCAAAGGTAGGTTAAAACTAGAGGTGAAAATGTTAATCCATTTACTTATATTATGTTTAATCTCAAACAGGTAAAATTGGTCAAACGAGTCAAACCATTAGTTGAGAGTTGCCCAAAGTGCAATTGTAATGCATACAACATTCTTAACAACTAAACTGAAAGTACAAAATCAACACATAGTAACTCGTAGTAAGAATTGAACATTTGATATAAAAGCCACCTGGCCTTGAAGTTTTGCCACCTTTAGTCAACCACAATTGGTTTAATGTTCAGTACTTCTTTACAGGCTCTACTAACTTTTAAGGACCGTATGGAAAATTACTATGCATCATTTTCTTATATGTTAGAAAACATGATAAGAGTTTCTTATTAATGATTAGTTTTAGACGTATATTATAAATCCATAGTTACTCCTGAAACTATTCAGATTCTTCTTCTTTCCTACATTTTTTCCTTTTCTCCCAACTGTCTTTTTCACTATTTCACCCTCTATGGCTCTACTTTAGCAGTTTAGCTAAACATTAAAAGTAAACCCTTCGCATCATATTATTAACCTAAAAGCATAAAAAATGCACAACTGCTATACATGTCATATTAATTCAGTACGACAACTGTTATTTCCTTTCTGAAAAATGAAAAAGGTACCTCAGGAGCCATCCATCGGTATGTGCCTGTCTCGGCTGTCATGACGCCAGTCTGAGCCTTCACTCTTGCAACACCAAAATCAGCTACCTTAACAACCTGAACCCAAAGTGCCATGTAAGATTTGGGGATTAGCATTATGGTAAATAACTTAAATTTTATTTCAAGCATATCGACATACATACTGTTATCACTAATAAATCTAACAGAATAAATGGATTCCACGGAGGATTTGGCATCGAGTATATAATGGAAACATGGAACTTGATACAAAGATAAAACAGTGAAGATTCCTATGGTAAAATGTAGAGATTTCAATATAGAACCATTACTAATAAATGGGTCAACCCAGGTAATGTTTCATCTCTACTAAATCAGAAAAAAGATCAGGATAAAAATGAAAGGTCTCACTAGACAAATGGTGCCCAAAGTTTTTCCGAACGCATAAAACCTCTACAATCTTTCTTATCCGAAAAAAATATAGAACAAACTGACTGGTAATCTGCGACGGTATATTTATATAAAAAATTAAAACTTTTTGGACAAAAAACCCAGGTCCACCTATGGCTGTTTAAAAAGCTCGCGAAGCTCGCGAGAAATAGCTTACTTGAAATTGGCTTGTTTATAAAAATGTTGACCCGGCTAGGCTTGGTTTGTAAACGAACTGAGCCCAAGCCAAGGTCCTGATCGGTTTGTGGCTCGCTTGTTAGCTCTAAATTCAAGCGTAACTTATATATTCTATATATTATAAACAAAATTATACTATTTTATTTAAATAGATTATAGACCATAGACATATGGTCAATTTGACATTGTCTAATCACTAATGCAAAAGCCTAAGTATAAAAATAAAGAGGATAATCATTATTATGAAGTAATAATCTCATATAATTGTTTCAATAATTTATATATATTTTGTTTTAATATTACATGAATAAGTGTAAAAAATAACAAAATAAAGTTTTTAAATATATAAACAACTTCAGCCTTGCAAGCCGGTTCATATACGAGCCAAGCCCAAGCCCACATTTTGAGCTAGTTAATATACACAAGTCGGCTCGCTCGGTTCTTCAATGAGCCGAGCCCGAGCACACCCTGGCTTGGCTTGGCTCGGCTCTATTATAACCCTAGGTCCACCCAATCCCTCAGCCCACAACAAAGTTTTGGTATCCTGACCCGAGCCTGCTAACCCACCCAAAATGCCAAATCCAGCAAGTATTCTTTAATGCTTTAAGGTTCAATAAAAAGTAATAAGAACTTACAGTAGTAAATTAATTACAATCATTACAAGCAACACAAATGATGTGATGGCAGAGAAATAAATGTCAAAGCTATAGAAAGACACAATCTTACCTCATGCTCATCCATCAGAAGATTAGCAGCTTTCAAGTCCCTGTGGATGATGTTATTCTGGTGCAGGTAATTCATTCCCTTTGATATGTCGATTGAGACCTTCAGTAGTGTTGGAATCTTAAAGGTACCCCTTTGTTTGTGTAAATAATCATACACACTTCCCCCACTCATGAATTCTGAGTTCCACAAAAGTAAACAAGCAGATATAGTTTAAAAACTAAACTATAGCTTCTGTCACATGAGAATAACAAAGTTTGACTTGATAGATTTCTATGAGTGTCTTTTCATTATATTCCGATTCTCTTAAATATCTGCAAATGTTTCTGATAGTGAGCATGGATACCTGTTACAATGCACAAACTTGGGGGCTTGGTACATGCTCCTATAAACTGCACTACATTCTTATGCCGCACCTTCCTGCACACAATAATTCTTATTGATTTTCACATAGATATTGAAGAACAGAATATAATTACAGAAGGAAATGCAGTCAAACAGCGCAAACTTCACAAGTAAATAGTGACCGACCTCAAGATGTAAACTTCTTGGGCAAATTCTTTCTGCAAATCTGTGTTGACACGCTCCGTTTTAAGTATCTTGATAGCCACTTCTTGACTACGATATGTACCTTTGTATCTACATCAATTAATAAGTTCAACTCATTATGTGCACTAATTGCAGAATCCATGAATGTGTTAAAATAATACTTGGTTAAAAACACTTACAGATCACCATATGACCCAGATGCAACTTTGTGATCCAGTATCAGAAACCGTGAATCAATTTCCCATACATCAGTCCCATCATTAGGTATTGTTAGGCGACTAAGTTGGCACGGCTCGCTTGGTTGGTCCAGCTCACTTAATGGAGTAGATGAACTCTGATTTGGCCAAGACTGTTTCTGCATGGAAGAATGGTCAAAGATGGTGAAACCAAATTCCATAGTGGCAAAAGTATGTGTAACAAACAGTCAATAACCAGTAATAGCCAATAATTAACCAAAATCTTTATCAGCAGGTACATACCTCGAGCTTAAAAAGTTCTCTTTCCAGCGCAGTTCGGAGTCGCTCGGTTTCCTGAAAATAAGTGCAACAAGTTTCAGTCTGAAAGACTGTCAAACTAATAAACAGTAGAGGAGCAGGCAATAGGCGTTCACTGACTGTTGAAAACAAGTAAATTCAACTAAATTTCTTTTTGACATTAAGTTTAGAAGTTTAAGAAAATACCTCATATGGCCAACCATCAACAACAAAGACATCTAACGAGTAGCGATCCACTGTGGAAAAAGCATGTGCTTCTTGGATGTTCAGTCCAACTTCAGCCAGCAAGGCTGTCAACTGGAAATATTAAACATGTTAATATTTGAGAGCTGCCAATATTTATTCAATAGAAAGTTCATAAAGATGTATATCCCTCCACCGTGGCATTTGTTTTATAAGAAATAATTAAGCACCTGACTAAGAAGCTTTGGCTTGTCATCTGTTGAAAACGTAATTTCATGCATAGGCCTGTATAAGAGTTGATGACAAAAAAGAGTGTCACCAAAAAATATGCAGTTGAGTGAAAATGCATTTAGCTTAAAAATATATACATATGTAAGGTTTCTGAAGTAAATACTGCAATATCCCAATGTGCGAAGTTTAAAAGTGATTTTCAAGTAAATTTACTGCATGCTAATGCAGGACATTAGACTGATTCTTGAAGAGACACCTGGGAAGAGCTGAATAGCTGTTTACAGCACTATCCCCATTTCGAACTTGAGAGTCGTTTGCTTCAAGTGCAAGGGCTTCAAGATTAGGAGATGACCCAAATGCAGGTGGTGGATGAATGCTGTCATAAGATTCTTAAGTTAATACTCACATAAGAAACGGTAAAAAAACGAAGAAAACTGATTAGTAATAACCTAAGGGACCATTAGTAATGGACTGACAATAGGCAAGTAGCACAAGAACTGGAGTTCCAACCTCATTGAATTTTGATGGCTAAAGAAACAAGATTGTTGCTTATTTTCAATTAATATTTACCTCTTGGCAGGTTGCTGTCTAGGAGAACTTGTATAAACCGTGTCATCAGAGCTGCCATCTGTGGTTGTAGAAACCTGCATATAAACAATGGTTGGGTTTAACATGGATTCCACCAAACAAGCTCAACCATGGCCATGGTAAATACATTGTTGTAAGACATCAATCAATGGAAGCTGCTAATTACCCAATAAAACTTTGTTGGATTTGTAGAGCTAACCTGTACTAGCCGGACCTCAAACGCAGGCCTATTAGCAGGATCATGTGCTAGATGCAGTAACCGTTTGTGCATGAGTACATCTTCAGCCCGTTCCACATTTACATCAAGTGCATACCTTCAACACAACAAATAAGATCAAACTGTGACTACATTATCCAATTATTGTAGTTTGTGTGTGTTTATTTGAGAAGGATGGTACACAGAACTTAGATACCATATGATATGACATTTTTATCCCAGATCTGAACAAAGAATAATAAAACCGAAAATGAGCAACGAAAGTTGCCGATAACAAAATTTTGCTTGATGATCAGCTTGTATGCAACAAATCTTGATTCTGAATCAAGTTTCACACTCCATGCAGCATATGATTATAGTGGATAAGGCAATTCCTTGAGTTGCCTGAGGTGGGAGAGATGCTGCAACATCCATTAACATTGATTTTTTTATCTCTATGCAAAATGCACAAACGAAAAAAGATAATATCTGAGGTGTCTACTTCTATGACGAAAAATTCAAACGAATAAAATTTCAATCTCAAATTTGGCCCTCATATTTACTGTCGCTGCTCAAAACCTCATAATTTGTTATTAAAAATATTTTTATTGGATTTATCAATTATTCAATAATTTTTTAACCTAAAAGATCGATCTAAACGAGGGAGAAAAAATCTCATCTTACACATACTAAGTCAATAGTTGACATCTAAGGACGAGACGGAGTAGACTAATGTCGAAGTGAACAATTCTATCTAGTAAACTAGCAAATCAAAAGTCTAAACAAAACGAAGGAGATCATTCGGTGTATAGACAAGTTATTCAGATCAAAAACGATGAAAACTCAAAGCTAATTCAACCAATCGCACATTGAGAAACATCAAACCTACATTCTACACACCTGAATTGCACACATGAACACAAAATAACTCATCTGATAACTATCAGATTCATACAAGATGATGCAACCGAATTGAGCAAGGGTAAAGGTTTATCACGTCTATACCTAGTCGGTAACCGATTGAAGTGAGCCAAGAGTTCATCCTCAAATCCAGGTTCATTAACTTCTTCGTTATTAGAGTCCTTGAGTCGGTTAAGCACCTCATTATAAACCTCAAGCTTCTTCATCTGATGCCGGTGGCCGCTGCTACTGTTCGCCACCGTGCGCGACGGCGACGACTCCATGCTTCTGCTACTACAACTCTCGTTGCTTTCCATCACCATCACCGTCACAGATTCACAGATTTTTATCACCGAACAACAAATCAACCACAAATGTTTCTGCTAGATTCAACAGTTTCGATGCTATATGATGATGATTGTGATTGTGAGTGTGAAACCACAATTCTAATGCAAGCTTTTCCCGCTGTTCATCATATGTTTCATCTCTCTCTTGTTCTAATTGTTTATTTTTATCTCTTTCTCTCTCTTCACATAATTTGTGAAGTTTTTGTGTGTGTGTATATATACACACATAAATCTAAAGCTGTAAGAGACGGTTTCTTATTTTATTTTTTTTTAAATGATTAACGGCGCAGCATAATGGCATCATAATGGCATCCTCTAAGCATCCGAGTCGAATCATCAACTCTATCCTTAATTATTTATTATTTACTTACCATGTTAAAACTTTGGTATTACACGTTTCGAAATTATAAATAATATTTTCAATTTGAAGTAATTATTCAAATTTATGTTAATTAAGAAAGCAAATAATATTGATGAAAAAAATAAAACAGGAAAAAAAATCTTGAGAGCTATAATTGTGACATGACAAAGATGAAAATAAGAGAGGAAAAGATTTTTGGTGAGCCATGAGACTCGGTTGACAAGCTCATTCGCAAGACCGGAGGGGTTAGGTCGGAAAACAGGGTGGTTGTACGTTGCTTTGTATTTAAAGCAGTGTGCAGCCTCTTTGTAGAATGTTTATGCTGGTGATAAGGTGAAACCCAAATTGTTGTCAGTGCCAGTGTCTCAATCTCGCCATAAAAATAGTTTTCTACCTCTCAAACACATAGATAACAAGCTCCTTTTTATAGAAGATTTCTTTTTCACTACTAACTATAGTAGACTTGTGGATTTACTTAACAGACAACCCTGAACTAAACTTTTGAATAGTCTTTGCTTTCAGGCATTAAGAACTTAAGCAGGAAAAATAAAAGATGAAACTAAGAGGGGAAAGATTTTTGGTGAGCTAGGATTATGACATCTATATATAATACTAAAAGAGTAATATTGAGGAACACGTGTTATATTCTTAAGCCTTCTAAATTTGGTTTTCCTTCATCTCTCTACTCTTAAGATTAAAGATTAAATAATTTTAAGAGTTAAATGCATTTTACGTCCCTGAGGTTTCATATATATCGCAATTTGAATCCAAAAATTTAAATTTTGCCATTTGCATCCAAAAGTTTCATAAAAATTATCGTTTGAATCCACTTACTACTCCAAATTAATGTCGTTAAGTTTTCTAAATCAGAGGTATTTTAGTCAAAACAATTACGAAATAAAAAAATCAGCTCTACGTGATAAGTTTTAAGCATTCAGTCTCCTTTGATAATCACCATTGTGATTTTAATTTACTAGAAATGATTGTCGGTATTTCTTTCATTTAATTAAGAAAAACATCTCTAGACATCATACTGTATAAAATAAAATATAAGTATAACTAATTAAAAATGATTCATTTCTAACTTTATAAAACATACAAAACAAAAATATATATAAATAAACAAACAAGTCATATAATATAAATTATTTGAATTATAACCATAAAAGAAAAATTATCATAAAAGTATAAAAATAATTTATAGAATAACATTAACTGCCCATAAATAATAATCATAAAACATCAATCATCATAATCATAATTAAGTTTTAAACTAAAGAAATCTATGTTTAGTTAATAAAACGTGCAAAAGTAACACAATTATTAAACCAAAATACATTAACAAGACAAAATAATAAAATACAGTTATAAAGTCAAATATAACTACAATTATCAAAAAGAGGCTAAACATATAAAAACTCTCACGTGAGTTGGTTTTTTATTTTGTTTAATTCTTTTAATCAAAATGACTCTCATGTTGGAAACTTAACGGAAAAAGTTAACCGTGTTAGTTAGGTGTAGCCAAATGAATTAAAATGGTAATTTTAATAAAACCTTTGGATGCAAATGGCAACACTTTAAACTTTTGGATTCAAATGACAATTTCTATGAAATTTCAGGGACGTAAAAAGCATTTAACTCTAATTTTAATTTTTTAAGATTAAAAAAATTTATTAAATACATTAAGAAAAGATGTGTTTTTATTAATGTTATTTTTAGAAAACAAATTTTTATAAAATAAATGTTTTTCTAAAACATCAAACATTTTTAAAAATATAAAATGTCTTAAAATTGATGTTTCTAAAAAGTAAACTTCTTTATAAACTAAAATAATTAAAATTAAGATTTATAATAAGAAACTTTTAAAAATAATATTTTTAATACGGTTTGTTTGGAAAAAAGTTAAATTTTTTTGGAAATAAAAATTAAAATTATTACTTATAATTATTACTCATATGTAATTTTAATCGTATTTTATTTTAAAATAACATTTTATACTTCATAAAGTTTCATCATAATTAATATTTTATTTTTTAACTCATATAATACACGGATTTACTAAAGTTAGTATTATATAAATAACAATCAACAATTAATCAATTTTATTTTTTAACCTGTGTAATACATTTAGTTTTATTTATGTTTTTGTGTTATTTTAATAATAACTCTTCACATCCCGTGTAATACACGGGTAACTAAAGCTAATGAGATATATAGAGTTACTTATTTGCTAGATATATAGATTGTGTTAACTTTTAATTTTTAACGATTTAACTGTCTGGTTTAAATGTTTGTCAATTTTTAATTGGTTTCTTGTTTTTCTCAAATGTTTGTCAATTTTTAATTGGTTTCTTGTTTTTTCTCAAAGTATCATTTTTTATAGTTATTCTACTTATTTATTTATTTAATTATTATTATTTTTAAATGGAGAAGGTGACTTATAAATAAGATGCAATATAAATGTTCGGTTTTAGATGTTTGACATTTAGTTTTGGAATCGACTTCCGTTTTGCTGTTACATTTCAACCAATGTTCCAAATTAGTTGGTGTATTTAAGTTTAGAATTAAATGTTATGTTTAAATTAAGCAATTTAATTATATCAAATATTATGCTAATTTTAATATTATTGATATTGTGATTGATTACGACTATACAAGACTTTGTTTGTGAAGGCTTTCTGTTTTTTTTTCTTTCTATTTTCCCTAAAATGGGTCAAAAAGATTTCAAATCCCTTAACTTAAAAGAATTTAATATCTTAAAAATATCGTGATTTTAAATTTATAAACCTTAAACTTCTACACTGTTTTATATTTATTTGAAACTTTAAATATATCTATCTATTGTAATAAAAAGATTTTTTGAGTGACACTTGATGTAATTGTAGATCTCCTAATTCTGATTTTTTTTCCATTCTTTTTCCTCTTAAATAATTAGATTAACTAGTAATGATATTTTCTAATTTATTTAGATTTAATATAAAATTTTGATTTCTTAAGAAAGAGGTCTTCTTATATGTAATTTCTAAATAAATAAATTTTTTAAAACATCAAACTTTGAAAAAAGAACGAAATATTTTCACATCGGTGTTTTAATAAAAAACTGTAAACCAAAATATTTTAAGTTTGGAGTTTTAATAAGAAAATTTTTAAAAATGACATATTTAAAAATGGTTTGTTTTTAAACATAAGGTTAAAAAATTTTATTAAATAAAATTAAAACAAGTTTTTTAAAAAAGTTATATCGTTATTTTATTATTTATAGTATTCACTAATACATAATTTCAATCATATCTTATCTTAAAATATTTTTTATAAATAATAAATTTTCATTACTAACTATTAAATATTTTATTTATTTAACCCATATAATACGTGTAGTGCTAACGTAGTAAGTATGTATAGCTTACAACCTGCGAATTACATGAGTTGAATATGAAAATGTTGTAATTCATATAAATGTTTATACTTCTTATAACTGGAATTACGTAATATATATGATAACGCAAGAATGAAAAGCTATAGTGTAACTGTAACATCCGAAAATTTTGTCTATAATAAAAGAAAAGAAATGAGAAAAAGAAAAACAAAAGTATCTTGAAAAGAAAAAGGAAGAAGTCAAAAGGGGGGGTGGTTTAAAGTGCAAAAATGTATAAAGTTTAATATTTTAATATATTATGGGCATTGTCGTTCATATATGTCAACTCCATCTGCTTTTTGTTGACCAAAAAGAGAAGAAAGTTGAGTTCTTCGGTTCTAGAGAGAGAAATAGACTGTTCTTGGCTAGGTAAGTATTTTGATGTTTAATTTGCTCGGTTTTTGTTGGGTTCGACCATGAAACCGAAAGTATGTGTTTTTATGCGTTCGGTTTTGTGTGTTTTGGTGTTGCTTGGGTTGTTTTAAGTGCTTGAACTCGTGAACAAACAAGTTTGGAATAGTTGTGCTTGTTTACTGCACTAGGTGAATTCTAGATCCCGTCTTTTTACATGTTTTAAAATGTCTTTGGGGCTGAAAATATATTAAAAAATGATTTTGTAATTATTATGTATGTAACCATTTATGCATGTGTAATGATGTTTTATGATTGTTTATGTGATGTGCATGCTTATAGAGGTATTAATAAACTAAGAATAGGATGATATGATATTTGGGACCGAAAACATTCGAGAAACATGTTAAACAGATGGTTCATGTGCCTGAAATTTATCTTAGAAAAGTTCTAAGTGGGGTCATGCGCCCCAACAGGGGTCATGCGCGCTAAATATGGCCTGAAAACACTAAGTATGGGCTCATGCGCCCAAACAGTAGTACATGCGCCTAGAAATGCCTTAGAAATTTCTAAGTGAAAGCTGATGCGACTGAACAGTAGTTCATGCGCCTAGAAATGCCTTAGAAATTTCTAAGTGAAAGCTGATGCGATTGAACAGTAGTTCATGCGCCTAAGTTTTTGAAGAAATGCCTAAGTGTAGGGTGATGCGTCTAAATGGTGTCCATGCGCCCAAAAGGCTCATGCGCCCAAGTGTTGAAACAGTTAAGTATAAGCTCATACGCCTGCATAGTGGAAAAACGCCCAAACAGTCCTCATACGTCCAAATAGTGTCCATGCGCCCAAACACTTAGAAAATTTTCTGAAATTTTAGGATAAACAGAATTATTAGGGTTTGACCCTAGTTTGACTTAAGGATTATAATTGTTCCTATTATGCATGTTTATAGTCTGTTCATATGTTCCATATTGCTTATTATTGGGTGACTGTACGTGTAACTTTTCGTGTTTTTCGTTAATTAAAGATTAACATCGTTAATTCTTGTAAGGGCCTTGTGGTCATTTATGAAACGTTGAGGGCTTCCTTATGCTGGTTTATTAGTTAGGTTGGATGTTAATAACTTAATTCATTAAATAATAATGATAATAATAATGATAATAATAATAATAATACTAATAATAATAATAATAATAATAATAATAATAATAATAATAATAATAATAATGATGATAATAATAATCATATTAAGGGTAAACTTGTAAATAAATAAAAGTTTTATAAGTTTTATTATTTTAAAACTTGTAGTTAACTAATTTTAACATAAATGATAACATTTAAACTCTAGGGACTAAAATGTAAAATTTGTTTTAAATGAAAATGTAACTTTCGGGTAAATAATGCAAACTCATAAACCACAGGGACCAAATTGCAATTATTATAAATTGAACCCCTTTTTTTTCAAAACCCGTTTTCCGGCCAAAACCACCGGCGAGCTCCGGCAAGGGGTTAAAACCCCCCCTAAAACTCACGTTTAACATCAAAAAATGAACCCAACCGGTTCGAGGACTCGATTCGAACTCAGGGCTATGTTTTAATTCGGAGTTCACATCGATTGTACTCGTATTCGAATCGAAACTGAATACTCATTCAAACTCAAAGCCGTTCAACAATTAAATCATGATAATAATCCAATTAATTCAGCATACACGTTAGAATGATCAAGATGAACTCATTATTAGACTTAATTCCAATTGAAATCACGGTTAATGATATTTAAAACCACCTGTAACCTCCGACGATAACCTTAGTGCCGTTGGGCACCAAATCGTACAATTGGGACTATAAAGTAGAGGGCTAATGCCCAAAACACTCCCTTTAAACGCTCTGAACTCTCAATTTGATACAACACACACACACATATCGACTTATTCAAGCTAGAACAGTCGACCTGTTCATCGTGTTGTTTTCTCAGAAATCCATCGAATTCAGGTAATTAAAAAACAGGTATACCCTCGATTAATCATGGGGAATGAAAGCCCTAAGGTTAATCTTGTTATCATTATCAATTGAGTGACCAATTTGATCGATCTTGATTTTAGGGTTTATGAGAAATTGGGGCTTTCTTGAGAAAAAGGATTTTATAATTAATTTCTAAAAAACTAACACAACCTAGGGCTTTGGCCTGGTGGTTGGCAAGCTTGTGACTGTGGCAAGAGGCTCGGGTTCGACCCCGAGGCCCTGCCACAATATTTTTAAAGTTTTTTTAATATTTTTATAATTAGATTTTTGAAGAAAAATATATTCTAAAATCATTAATTATCATATAAAATTATTTTTAAACAGGAAATAAAAAAATCATTTTTCTTTTAAATTTTCTTAGAAATGCAATTAAGAAATTCTTAATCTTTCATTTTAAATTATTACCAAATACTATTTACTATTAATTAAAATTATAATGGATCTCCTTTAATTTACAATAATTTCAATTTATTAAATTCTTTATTTTTTTCATAAACTATATTTACAAATTTAATTATATGTTTAAAAGAAAATATATATGTGCATTTGTAAAATGTACATATAATGTGATAAATAGAATTGTTTAATCATTCAAAATTTTAAATTTTCTATTTCATCAAATAGTAAATAATAGTTTCTTGGTAACAAAAGTTTAACTTTCATTAATGATTTAATCACAAAAATTCTTATTCAATCATTTGAATATTAATATAATAATAAATTGTGTCTATAATATAACTTAAATCATGGTTTAATGATTTATAAATAATATCATTACATTCGTTATCCAAAAATCACAAAGTTAAAACGTGAATCCTCGTATGCCACTAACACCATAATTACCATGATTAACTTAATGTGATGTTTCGCATAGGTGAACGTTAACGAATCCTCGGCATTATATACAAGACTTCTTATTATTTGTTATACTTATTACCATGTGAGTATTTCTATACCCTTTTTTATATTTTCACACTTTAGGGTGAAACATGTTACCTTATAATCATTGCACTTGTAAATTCGTTTGATTCTTGTAAACTCTTGGCAATTCACTTATATGTTGTGGTTAGTTGATCTTTGTAATTACCATGTAGTGATGATTATATGTACAATCATTAACTATTGCTAGTCTAGCGACGTCATAGATCTATGGGCTTGACAAGCCTGCTTGGTTAATCTAAGTACACTTAGCTAATCGTATAAACTTGTAAACGTGGAAAACTTGTAAACTGTCAAGGTTTGATTGTGCATCTGTTCTACATCCCTAGTTACTTTGTTCACTAATTTATAACATGAATTGCCATCTTTTATATA
>BJCO01379980.1:0-17337 GCA_018326465.1 Flaveria floridana | reverse complement strand
CAAATCTGCCTTTTGACTCTACATGGATTGTGTTGTCTAATTCGTGTATCTAGCTGGCCTTCAAAGTATGGCCGTCTGTAGGTTGTAGTATAAAGTATCTCAACGTCTTGTAATGTATGTATGCTGAATACTTGTAACTTGAATTTGAGAAGCAATATACAACATCCTTGAAAACCAACCACTTGTGTTGTTATCTTTTCTTTCTGAAGTTACTTGTGTGTTCATAGCATCATCATAACCGGTTCCCCATTTGATCTGTTAAGTGTTCTAATACACTCTCCTTATTGTGTTGTTGTGTTGTAAGTGCTAACCCTTCACCCGGTCCTGCATTAGATCTATTTTTATAAAACCTTTGTTTTTCATGAAAAAGTTCTGTTTTCTTTTAGGTGTCTGATAAAGAAGACAATTTGGAGAAATATGTCCTCGTTCTCCACAACTATAGCAGGATCTCCATTCAACCACATGGGGGGATCTTTGGTGAGGGGGTGAGTATGGTTGGGGGTTGGTCTTTTTCTCTTCTTTATTAGGTGCTTCACCTTCTTTAACAAACTTAATTGGTTTGACATTTTGAACACCTTTTTCTCTCATTTTATCAGGATTTTGATAATTAACACGTTTAGGGTTTGTTGGTTTAGATTTTTTAGGTTCTGAAGTAGACGTTTGTGAACCCGACCCAACATTATCCTTTTCAACTTTATCACACAAATCCTCTATAAGCACCTTATCTTTTAATCCCAAAGTAGTAGCCTTTTGTTTAGTGACAGACTGCATAGGTTTACCTGTGGAATCTGGATCACTGACCAGAGGAGTAGTCACCACATGATCCTAAACTGGGTTATTATTTATTGGTCTATGTTTAGTATTTAAAAGGATCGCTTGTGGAGGCGGCACTACTTTATATCCCAGACCTTCCCCACCGTTACGTTCTTTCACTAAGTTCTAAACTATATAAGAGGAACTAGCTAAACTATATAGTTTTTGATTTAAAGACTCAACCTCGACTTCCAAAACTACTTTTCCTTTTTAGTTTCCTCTATAGTAGTTGAATAGAACTTAATTTCATTTGATTGATTTTGGGCAACAACCTCGTTTTCCCTTAGTTGTTTCCCTAGCAATTCTATGTTTTCTTTATAAACTATACTCATTTTTTTAAAAACATGGTTTTTTTCAGTGCAGTGTTTTAAATCATTAACCCGATTATCATTGTGTTCTAATAACCTAGCAAATTTTAAGTGAATGCTTTCTCTAAATCTATCACATTCATCACAAGCATGTTTATCAAACAATTCGTCTTTAGAGTATACCTGTGCGGAACTAGATGAATCAGCCATAAATGCAGATTCAGACTCTTTGATAACTGGAGATTCTGATTTTGCATCACTCAACTCTTCTTCAACAAGATGATCTAAAACATCCATAGCTTCTTCAATATCTGAGCGTGCATGCTCAGCTATGATGTCTCCCTCACTCGCAGATCCTTCATCCAAATCATCCACTAACGCTACATTCGATTCTCCCTCTGATACAAATCGAAAGGACTAGTCTTGTCCTCCATAGCCTTGAGAGACCATAGCTTTCTACTCTTTACTTGATGATGCCCCATTCTTCTCTTTGTCTTGACGGTCGATCGAAGAAAAAGGGTTGCCGTTACCAGTCTTCTTCCGCTTTACGCATTCATGTTTGAAATGCCCCTTTTCTCCACAGTTGAAGCATGTGACCTAGGTTTTATCAAACCCAAACGTAGTGTCTTTAGTGGCAACCAAGTTCTGGCCCGTCTTCTTAACAAAATTTTTGGCTCTCCTCACCGCACTAGCCAAAGCCCACATTATATCCATACGCTCCAGCTCTGTCTCATCCACCTGCTCATAGTTCTCATCAGCGAGATGACAATTTCCAATCTTCCTAGCGACTAACCCATCATAATAATGAACCACTGCATCTAGACTATCCATGTGCTCTTTGGCAACTTCCACAGTGACATTTTTGAGATTCTCGGTCTTCTACTTAGTTGGGTTGGAATCAGGGATAACGTATTGGGTTCCAGATGATCCTAACGCTCGCTTCCTGAAGAACTACTGTGGGAAGGAGAAGATGAATTAGACATAAACGCCATTTGTAGCGGTGCGCCTGATGAACCTGGAGTAGGAACAGAATTGTACAGTGAAGGATTCTGAGCGTAGGATCCTTTCTTAGACTTATACTTCAGTCTAAGTTCCTCCTCCCTTAACTTCATGATGAAATCATTGATATCGAGTGTTGCTAAAATTTTGTTTTGTCTTAGATTAGACACAAACGAATCGCACTTGTCTGGCAGACCATCTGCGAAGCTAGACACTTTATCCTCCATTGAGGTGGCTACACCGTGTGTGTGTAATTAACTCATTAGATGATAGAACCGATCAATGATGTCATCTAAACTCTCATTCCCTATCAATGAGAAGTTCTCGAACTTTTTCTTTAGCGCTTTCGCCTTAAGCTTCCCACTCCTTCGACTGCTTATTCTCCGAGAATTGATGGAATATATCCTTCGGTATTGACTGAGTCAACAATGCATACGCTTTCTTCTCAGCGTTATGCAGAATCTTCTAAGCTTCGTTCATACCCCCAGTGTCAACTTCACCCCATTTGCACTTACTGGTACAGTATAACCAGTCTCAATAGTTGTCCATAGATTAAGGTCTACACCATTCAAGTATATCTCAAACTGCAGCTTTCATTATGGGTACTCATCCAACGTCAACAACTTTGGCGGTTTGTTGTGATTCCCTATCTCATTTTCTGGAAGAAGAAGATTCTAGATACACGAGTCTTTGCCGAGTGAATGCAAAGAATAGTCTTCCATGGCTTAAAACTTGACAAACTTAAGACAAGACAAATTCAATCGTGCGATTGACCAAGGCGACTGGGTCAATCGTACGATTGAGGGATGCGAATGAATTCAATCATGCGATTGGATTCAGTCGTGCGAATGAAGAGTATGATTGAGGTCAAATGACTCGAATAGCTTAATCGTGCAAATGAACGATGCGACTGAGTCTAGTCACACGATTGGGATATGCGAAAGGGATTTCGTCGTATGATTGATCCAATCATGCGACTGAGGCTGCTGTTTTGAAAAAAATCAAATTTTGAACACTTTGACACAAAATACAAGTTTTCTAGAACCCTAATCTGCCGTATGATGAAAAATCAAAACTTTTAACTCATGCACTCGTCAAAAACACCTTTTGAAGCAAAAAGGTGATTCTTTTGATTAAAAATGTTAATTTTAACACTAAAACTAATCGAATCCACACAAAATCACGAGCCTAGGCTCTGATACCACTTGTTAGGACTGTTTTCATACGGAGTACTAACTGATTCAACGTGAAATCAGATCAAATAGCATGGAATTCTATTTGATTGGTGATCCAATCAGTGAGAACGAAAACCTAATCAATCTAATGATTAAACAAACGTTAAGAATGAGTTGGAATCGATCAGGAACGGACTACGAAGTTGGATGGACGGACTAGAACGCTCTGGATGACTAGGGTATGATAATATTCGAAGTGTCCCTTTTTTCCATGAATTACGTGGTATTTATAGGTTGCAGTATTCAATAATGCGACTAAGCCGTAAGCATGGTTCAGTCGTGTGACTGAGTCATACGATTGATTCATACGCACGACTGAACTATACGATTGGTTCAGTCGTGCGACTGAGTCAGTCTTATGACTTAGTCGTGCGGCTGATCCAGTCACCTGGTTCAATCGTGCGACTAGTCCATAAGCATGTTCCATTCGTGCGAGTGGTCCATTAGCATGGTCCAGTAGCATGAAGAACCACAAGACTCAGTCAAACACAGTTCTAAGTTATTGTTAACTCAGAACTATGAATGGTAACTACAAACCCATATATTGCGTTCAATCAAGCGCGCAGTAATACATGTTATAAGAATAATATATAGTTAATGGTAAATAAACATTCAAACATATATTCCATTACATTAACATTCTTGTATTACACATATGTATGAAATGCAAGACATAAACATTAAGCGCAAAACTAGGGACATCGTGTACCAACAAACTCTCCCTTGGACCTAGTTTACTCTATTGTCTAGCATTCTTCACATGTTCTTCATATTTCTTGTACTTCTCCTCCTTGGTGACTCCCGCGTGTATGTCAAAAGCGAAACAGAGTCGTATAATGTGTTGGAACTGAAGAACTTGTATAATATCTTGCGTATCGTAAAATAGTGGCCACTTGTATAACGTGTACACATCATTGGCAGACACGTTTGTAAGCCACATTCGGTCGAATACCCTGATCGTCTCTATATTTCCCTCGCGGTTTACCACGATCACCGCTTCACCCGTCCTCTAGTCAAAATACCACCATTTGAAGTGTGGAGTGAAGTCCTGAGGCATCTCTCATAAAGGGATCTTAGACATCGTGTACGGGGGAACTCCACTTCAACACAACCTTTGGCCTTCAAGAGATCGAGTCAGCTCTATCTTATGAATAAACCTCTTAGGTTGCTGAGGCCTAAAGTTTACCCATCTGGTGTGGTATTCTTTCTTTAAAGCCTTTTCGAACCATCCTGATATCTTTCCAGGAGTAGCATAGAGCAGGTTCAGGCTTGCTATTCTGTTGAGCTCAAAACTGGGGAGAGTCTTCAAATAGTGCGGGTGTCGATAATACTCAATACCCCTCTATCTTTTAATAGCATAAACGTTTAAATCATCAAAATACACCTAGCTTATGATCTTTCCAGATACTTTATGATGCCTCTTCACTTTATATAACTTCGTATAGGCATTTTGCTTGGACGGTGTTCGTTGACTTTTCATCTCAGTCAAACATGCAATCCGTTCTTCCTTCCTTTCCTTAACCTCGGTATCATTTGCTTGGGTTCTACCTTGCTTAGATTCTTTTTCTTTTACCTTCTCCTCAACCTTATCAAACGATCCACTAGTAAATGTCTCTCCTAAATCTGAAATGGTTTCTCTATCGACATCAGTGTACTGAGGATAATACTCTGACGTTACATCCTAAATCTCAATCTCATCAACCCCTTGGAGCTCCCCATCACTGATGACATCTACTTCAAGAGCATCTTTCACAAGCACATCCGGATTCAGTCTAAACGTATCAGCGAGCTGCTCGTCCATCAGGTCGTGTATTATCTCACCCTTTTCAGGTGTGTAGCTCACTGATCTTCTTATAATTCCTTGTAGATCAAGAATCATAGTGAGCTAAGTCTTTATTTGCTGAAGGGGAGCCACATAAAATTCATCTGCCCGAGAAGTCGTATCTGCTATTTAACATGATCAAGAGAGAAGATATTAATGATACAACAAATATTAAGCACCATTATTTTTCATTAACATTACATAAGTTATAATTACATAAGATTTCAATATACATAAGACATGCTTAATCATTACTTTTATTCTGATCTTGTGGCTCATCAGATTGAGGAGCGGAAGTAGAAGCTCCTCCATCCTGCTTTTTCTTCGATCTTTTCTCTTTTTCTTCTTGATTTGAGGCTGATGCATTAGCATCACCTTTAGGCTCATCGTCTTCATCATTATCATCTTTCTTCTCCTCACCGAACTCATCCGACTTATCTTCATCATTATCATCGTCTTCGGATTCATCGTCACTCGAGTCATCGTCATCACTATCATCACCATCATCTCCATGACCCTTGATCTTTAAGGTTTCTTCCCTCTTCCCCTTTAACTTTAGCATAATCCTCTTGTTCTCTCTCTCTAGATACTCAATCATCTCTTTAGATATAATGAGCAACTGATTCTGAGACTGAATAGCCTCATTTGCTTGAATCAGTGCTCTCTCTGTCTCTTTAGCTCTTTTCGACATATAAATGATGATTTGATGTGCTTCAAATTATACATATAAAACATATCAATTGCAAATCAATTATTCTATAAACTCTTACTGAAAATGATGATTTGATACCTAAATCGTTCATATTGTGTTTTCAGGCTTGGAAAAGACCAAGATGAACAAAAGGAGCATAAATAAGAAGAAAATGAAGAAAACCAAGTTTTGGAATTCAAGCATGGGGCCGTACTTCATGAGGCACGCCCCCATGCCCAGCCTGAAACACACCACCATGCTTAAATCAACACACCCCCGGTTTGTTGGTCCGACAGGACAAAAAGTACGGTTCCCCGACACGAGGCATGGGGGCGTGCCCCAGGAGGCACGGGGCCGTGCCCCACCACAAACACGGGGTCGTCCCCATTTAACACGGGGTCGTGCCCGACAAGCTCTGAGTGTACTAGCCGACCAACTTTTACGAACGTTGTACTAACACGGGGGTGTGCTTAAACACTCCAAAAAGACTATAAATAGGACTTCATTTGCAACTTTGAAGGGAGCTTTTGGGAGGTGAAGTGCTGGTGTACCCTCTTGGGAACCCAACCTTTGGAGGTCCTTAGAAGGTTTTGGAGGTCCATCCAACACTTAGAAGAAGCTCGGGATCCTTTAACATCATCCATAGTGAATCACCGGTTTGATTGTTCTAATTTATCGATGATTTCATTACTATCTTCTATCTTTGTTGTTAGGTTCAAGCCCATTATGAGGTAAACTTCATTTGTTATCCTAATTTAGTGAAACCTTATGTAATTTGTGATGAACTAATGGTGTGATTCATATTATGTTAATGTTATGGTGGTCTTAGGAAAACTTTCGATGGGTAGCACCTACATTTGAATAGGAAGTTATAAACTTATGATTTGTAATTGTGATTGTCATACATGGTTGAAAAACAGATGATCAACTTTTATTCATAACAAATCTATGGCTAATTAACTAGAGATGGTTATTAGAAATCATGTCACCTTAACTTTATGATCATTTACGGGTTCCCTTTTATTAGTCTGAGAAATCTACAGTAACTGTTATGGTTTTCTAAAATTAATGATGTGTTGGAAAGGAACTTGATCAACTCTCTTCTCACATTAAGTTATGTTTTCAGAAATCGTATGTCGAAAAGGACATAAAAGATTTAACTACATTACCAAGGCTTTGACCTAAGTAGTAAATCTCAACCTGACGTGGTCCTAGTCACTACGGAGCGGGTAGACGAGAAATCACACCAGCTCACATTTATAAACATTAACATAATTACTTTAATTAATATTTTAATCACAACACCAATTCATCACAGTTGCATAACTGTAATCTAAATTAGGATAACAACCTTACTTCACTAAAATACTCATCAAAAGTCTCAATCTATCTTTATCAATCTTTATTTATTGTTATTTTGTTTAACTTATCATTTCCTAAATCAAAACTAATAGTCAATTATGAGCGTTGTTGAGTAGGCTTAGTGTGTCCACAGATTGATACTCGGTTCTTACCAACTCTATATTAACTCATAATAGGTACACTTACCTTTTATGTGTGTAGTTAGTATTAGTAATAACCATTTAAAACTGAATCTATGCGAAAAACATTTATCAAAATATATATACTATCCGCACGCATCAGTGGTTGAGGTGGTGAAGATGGGCGGAGGGATGTGAGTGGTTTGTGAAGGTGTAGTGGCAGGTAAGGCTGATGTGGATGTTTGGGTGGTGGATGGTATGGTAGTGGTGGTGGCTGGGATAGTAGTGGTGGCTGGGATGGAAGTGGTAGTAATGGAAGAGGTAGTGACTGTGGTAGAGATCATCAGTATAATCCTCTGTCTCTTCCACTTCTTCTAATTTGGTTGTGCCATTTTTTTAGTACCTCTAACCTCCAGTAATCCCACCGTACTTCGAGGCTGATCAGTTGTGTATGATGGATCTGTGACCTCAAGGTCAACACCCTTAGCACTAGTTTGGCATCCACCAACCGCCCCTTTCCCTTTCTCGGTAGCCACAACCCTGCTACCAAATCTCCTGGTGAGAGACTCCCCATCTAAATCATCAGATTCATCTATCAACTCAAAATTACTAAGATCTTCCATTGCTGGGAGGTCTGGGTTAGCGGTGGGCTGACTCGACCCACCAGCACCCGAAGAACTACCATTATGACCCTCATCATGGTCATCATCATCATCATCCGCAACGTCCGGGATCACTATCTATTCTACATGAGAATCATTGTCATCATGCCTCCATTTCTTCCTACCTGGAGCGACATATGCAGGATTGCGCAGATGCCCGAATAATCTCCTAACCTGGGGCTTCACCTACTTACCCCGGTAAACCTACATCCTACCCAAAGTAGTACCATCCATAACTTCCAGTATTACCTCGTCATCCTTATTCTTGAGCAGCAAGGGGAGTTTCTCATCTATAATCATCTGGAGAAACCTAGGGTACATACAAAAACCCTCCTTTCCCTTTGTATCTATGTTCTCCCTCAAATAAGTGAAGAACATCCTCGAGAAACTGAACGGGTTGTTCAGTACCAGTGCAACAAATGCATTCTGGATTTGGTCACTCATCTCATCAAATCCTCCTCTTCTAGACGCGATGCACTTTAGGATGACATGTGCGAGATACTTCAATGGTGGACACATGTTGCTCTAATTAAGCACGCCGGAATTTATGTTGCCTGCGTACTTGATCCTCAAGAAACAACCCCTAATTATCAGGGGATGTAACTTGGTCAGGTAGTCTCCATCCTCACCCAAATCCAATACTCTCCTGAAATCATCTTCCCCGATATCTATTTCCTGCCATCGCACAGCAGAGAGGTGAAAACAACAATGAATTCTAGAATATTTAGGTTATGCTTATCCTCAGGTCAGTGCCATCGCACAACAGAGAGGCACACAACCTATCTTCTTGTTACAGCAATTTTATTTTACATATAACGCAACAAAAACATTTTTCTTTAGCTTGATTGTGTTTCACATATTTTATACGCTTTGCTCATTTTTGTGGTCGTTCGCACACATTTATGGCGTTCATTTTGCTACTCACCCCTTATTGGAAATACGTTGATTATGTTAACCAGGGATGAGATGGAAACCCACAGCCTGTTGACTGATTTAGTTTTAGTTTATTCACCAATGAAGTCTACTAGTCTATTGTGTTGAATCTACCGACACATCATATAATGGACTAGCAACCCCTAGGTCTACTTTCTCTATATAACTGCAGTAACATACTAGCTTACTATCATTTTTCAATTTATTAAGCTTTGACTTCTCAGACTTATAATTTTCTTTTGTCTTTCATTATGGTGTCCCAAGCGATAACATGCCTGTGTACTATCATTTTATTAAGCTTTGACTTCTCAGACTTACAATTTCTCAGATTTGATTTTATTGCTTTTCAGCTGACCTGCCCACCCGGCCCCCTTTTTTTAACTAATTGAATACTAACTACTGAAACTAAAGCTATTCTCCCCCTAAAATTCTAAAACTGAAAATATTTTTGTGCTTTTGATATTTTTAAGACTGAAAATAAAAGAAAATAAAATAAATTTGACAGAAAAAGTAAATTAAGAAACATATGAACAGACTATGAACTCGACTCCTCCGGAATCACATCCTCTTTCTTCTTGACACAATTGACCTCTAATACATAGTAAAATCTCAGTTTATCAAAAGCTTTTGTATAGAGATCGCGCACTGAAAATCTTTGTTAATTTTAATTACATCGATTAAATGCTTTTCAAAACAATCACGTATAAAGTGATATTTAATGCCGATGTGTTTGGCTTTAGGATGTTGTACCAGATATTTAGTTACAGCTATGGCAGCAGAATTATAAACAAATATAGGGGTGTTTGTAAATTTCAAACTATAGTCTCGCATTTGCTGTTGAATCCAGATGATTTGTGAACGGCAACTTGCAACAGCAACGTATTCAGCTTCACATGTTGACAGAGCAGCAGACGTCTGCTTATTACACTGCCAGGTGACTAATCGTCTTCCAAAGAACTGACATCCCGCAGATGTTGACTTGTTATTCATCTTGCAACCACCATAATCTAAGTCACTATACATTGTTAGCTCAAAGTCATCATCATGAGGATACCACAACCCAAGTGTTGGAGTACCCTTTAGATACCAAAAGATCCTTTTCACCCCAATCAGATGATTTACTTTTAGTTTTGCCTGATATCTAGAACAAAGACATGTGGCGTACATAATATCAGGACGAGAAGCTATGAGGTACATCAGAGATTCGATCATTCCTCGATACATAGTGGCATCTACCAGATCACCATTTTCGTCGGGCGCCACATCATGGTTAGTGGGAAGTGGAGTACCAGCAACCGTTGCATTCTCCATGTTGAACCGACTAAGGATATCTCCAACATATTTGGTCTGATGCTGGAAGATTCCATTTGGTGTTTGATCTACCTGTAAACTACCTGTAAACCAAGAAAGAACTTCATCTCTCCCATGGCACTCATTTCAAACTCAGCTTTCATCACCGATTCGAATTCTTTACATAATACTTCGTTTTTTGAACCGAATATTATGTCATCCATGTATATCTGCATCATTAGTATATCACCATCTTTTTCCTTTATGAACAACGTGCAGTCAATTACACCTCTGCGTAAGCCATGTTATAGCAGATGAGTGGAGAGTTTCTCATACAGGCTCGAGGGGCTTGATGGATCCCGTACAAAGCTTTGTCTAGTTTATAAACTCTATCCCGATGATAGGGATCCTTGAATCCTTTGGGTTGACTAACGTAAACTGTTTCACGGATCTCACCATGAAGAAATGCACTTTTCACATCCAATTGATATACTTTGATCTTCATAAAGGATGCATAGGCTAGGAAGATTCTAATTGCTTCCATCCTAGCCACTGGTGCAAACACTACATTGTAGTGAACTCTGTCAACTTGCCTAAATCCTTGAACAACTATCCCAGCCTTGTTTCTGATTATGACCCCTTGGTCATCCTTCTTACACCGAAGAACCCACTTAGTGCCAATCACCTTTGCACCTTTTCGTCTGTCCACAAATGTCTAGATATCTAACTTCTTAAACTGTAGGAGTTCATCTTGCATGGCACTTACCCATGCATCATCCTTTAAGGCATGGCTTACATACTTGGACTTAACTTTGTTGATACATGTTAATGTACCTAGTTTATGAGCTTGAATGTAAAAGTCTTTCATGTCTTACACATGTGTAATTGATGTAATGGTTTGAATGAATGATATAAAGTGCATTGTGATGTTTGATTTATATTTTGATTATGTCATGATATCATTATATTGAATGTGTTGCACATGTATGAACTAACTATATAGGTTTGATGTTGTTTGATAGTTCATGCTAATGGCCCATGCTAATGGACTTTACGCATGAATTCATCATGCTTATGGACCAGTCGCACGACTGAACCAGGAGACTGGATCAGTCGTATGATTGAAACATAAGACTGACTTAGTCACACAACTGAACCTTCAGACGCGTGTATGACTCAATCGCATGATTCAGTCGCACGACTAAACCATGCTAATGGTTCAGTCGTACGAATGTAAACTACAAACCTAATAATACCACTTAATTCGTGGAAAAACTGGAGAATTGAAAACACTTTGAATACTTACGTACCCTAGCCATCCAGTGTGTCCTTGTTCATCATTTCAACTTCATAGTTTGTTCTTGATCGATTTCTACTCATTCTTAATGTATAGTCTATTCTAATATCGATCAAAGTAACGTTCTCACTGATTAGATCGCCAATCAAATAGGATTCCGCACTATTTGATCTGGTTTCACACATTATCAGTTAGTACTCCGTACGTACAAGGTCCTAACAAGCTTGAGACATAAAACATCGATATGCCCCATCGTGTAGGTACCCCTTTTCCATGATCGCAGCATAGTCAGCTGAGTAAAGCTGATTTCTTGTCTGAACTCCCGATAGAAGATCCCCAATAATGTTATCCAGGGGATGATTCACATTAATCCTAGTTCCGGGAGTTGTAGGAACTACTACTTCATCATCAAAGTTTTGAATCACATGTTCAGTTTCTGTGGCTGTTGAATGACTAGGTTCAGAAGTTCCTGTCACTTCATATTCGGCTGCAGGTGTACTCTCAACAGTGTTGACCTATTCCCATGGGTCACATTCTTATTTGCAACTTCTTCATCATCAGATGAGGGATCACTTATCTCTAGATCTCCCCTTGAAGGGCTGGAAGTAACTTCTAATGGAGCCGAGGATGTCGAGTCTCGAGTAGGAGTATTCAGAACATCGTACATCATTTGAACGGCCACCTCGTCATCAGAATGGGAAGAAGGTAGATTAAAGGATTTAAAAAATCTATCATAGTTAAAGAAGAAGGAAGGTCCTTTTCTAGCAGGGGGTGGAGTATCTTTGGACATCAACATTGCACCACACTTCTACCTAACCAGTTCAGTTATTATAACTCTTTTGTCTGGTATGCTGTAACCAAGAAAGATACCTTCTTCTGCCTTCTCACAGAACTTCCCAGTCTGATTTTTCTTTAATAGCATGCAGGGGGCTCCAGATGGTTCTAGATACTACAAATTGGTTTTACGTTGCTAGAGCAACTCATAAAAAGTTTTTCCATGACGTTTGGCCACTAAGACTCGATTAAGAGTATAGCACGCATTAGCCACTACCTTGTTCCAGAATTGAATCGGTAGTTTTGAGTCAGCAAGCATTGTCCTTGCTGTTTCTATCAAGCTCCTATTTTTCCATTAAACAACTCCATTCATCTATGGAGTAAAAGCAGAAGAGAATTGATTAACAATCCCTTTAGCTCGATAGAATTCCTCTGTAGACAGATTTTTGAGTTCAGTGTCGTTATCTGAACGAATTCTTATCACTTTTAACTTGTAGACTGACTCCAATGTGGTAACTAGATGTTTAAATGATTCAAATGTCTCCGACTTCGCTTTCAGAAACATCAACCAAGAGAATCTTGAGTAATCATCCGTCACCACAAAGCAGTACCAATCTCCGGCAATGCTCTTTATGCTGACAGGGCCAAACAGATCCATATGTAGAAGCTCAAGAGGAATCTTGATAGAATGAACTTTCTTTGATTTGTGAGACTTCTTTGTCTGTTTCCCTTTCTTTCATGCGACGCAAAAATCTAGGAGCTGGAAGTTCTTGATAGTAACTCCGTCAACCAGATCATTCAGAACTAGATGATTCGTCTTCCTGGGATTGATGTGTCCTATTCTACTATACCAGGAAACTGAATCCCTCTCAGTTGCTTTTGACAAGAAACACTGAGCAGTAGACTCAGTTGTGGAGGCTTTTGAAAGGTCCAAGACATACAGGTTGTTATATCTTGATGCCGACATTAGAACTTGCTCCTCCGGGATAACATACTCCTTCTTAAGTATGTAACAATTCTTATTGTCAAACATGACCTTAAAGAACTTATTGCAAATTAGGGAAACAGAAAGCAAGTTATTTTGTAATTGCTGAACGTAGTTTACCTTGCTACCTTCTCATTTCCCACTTCGCCTTGAGCGGTGATATATCCTCCTTTATTTTTTGCGAATGATACGTGTCCCCCTTTAATTTGCTTGACGTTGAAAAGGAGGGACGAATTCCCGATCATGTGCCTGGAAGCCCCACTATCAATAATCCAGGTATTAGTGATAGCATTGTGGCGGACAACCTGCACAAAGATAAAAATCTATTTGTTAAGGTTTGGGACCCAAGCCTTTACTGGCTTGGGTTTCCCAGAGACATCACATATCATGAACTCAACCTACTGACCTTTGGAGGACAAGGACACGTATTTCTTCTTCTTGTCCTCACCATCAGACACATTACTTGATTTTTTTTTGTACAAACCAGTTTTATGCAAGGCCTGTTTGTGGTAAACAGATGACTCGCTTATGGTTTGAACTTTTGTTTCATGAATATTCCAAGGTTTAACCATAGCTAACACAGCTTTGCTTTAAGCTTGTCTGTGTTTCCTTTGGTATCTCAGAGGAGTATTAGATCTATTTTTATAAAACCTTTGTTTTTCATGAAAAAGTTCAGTTTTCTTTCAGGTGTCTGATAAAGAGGACAATTTGGAGAAATATGTCCTCGTTCTCCACAACTATAGCAGGGTGAGTATGATCGGGGGTGGTCTTTTTCTCTTCTTTCTTAGGTGCTTCACCTTCTTTGACAAACTTAATTTGTTTGACATTTTCAACACCTTTTTCTCTCATTTTATCAAGATTTTGATGATTAACATGTTTAGGGTTTGTTGGTTTAGATTTTTTAGGTTCTGAAGTAGACATTTGTGAACCGGACCCAACATTATCCTTTTCAACTTTATCGCACAAATCCTCTATAAGAACCTTATCTTTTAATCCCGAAGTAGTAGTCTTCTGTTTAGTGACAGACTGCATAGGTTTACCTGTGGACTCTGGATTACTGACCAGAGGAGTAGTCACCACATGATCCTTAACTGGGTTATTATTTATTGGTCTACATTTAGTATTTAAAAGGATCGCATGTGGAGGCGGCACTACTTTATATTCCAAACCTTCCCCACCGTTACATTCTTTCACTAAGTTTTGAACTATGTGAGAGGAACTAGCTAAACTATGCAGTTTTTGATTTAAAGACTTAACCTCGACTTGCAAAACTATTTTTCCTTTTTAGTTTCTTCTATAGTAGTTAAATAGAACTTAATATCATTTGATTGATTTAGGGCAACAACCTCGTTTTCCCTTAGTTGTTTCCCTAGCAATTCTATATTTTCTTTATAACTATACTCATTTTGTTTTAAAACACGGCTTGCTTCAGTGCAGAGTGTTAAATCATTTACCAGATTATCATTCTGTTCTAATAACCTAGCAAATTTTAAGTCAATGCTTTCTCTAAATTTATCATATTCATCACAATCATGTTTATCAAACAATTCATTTTCAGAGTATACTTGTGCGGAACTAGATAAATCAGCCATAAATGCAGATTCAGACTCTTCGATAACTGGAGATTCTGAGTTTGAAGCACTCAACTCTTCTTCAACAAGATGATATACAACATCCATAGCTTCTTCAATATCTGAGCGTGCATGTTCAGCTATGATGTCTCCCTCACTCGCAGATCCATCATCCAAATCATCCACTAACGCTACATTTGATTCTCCCTCAAATACAAATCAGAAGGACTAGCCTTGTCCTTCATTGCCCTGAGCAACCATAGCTTTCGACTCTTTACTCGATGATGCCCCATTCTTCTTTTTGTCTTGACGATCGACCAAAGAAAACGGGTTGCCGTTACCAGTCTTCTTCGGCTTTACACATTCACGTTTGAAATGCCCCTTTTCTCCATAGTTGAAGCATGTGACCTTGGTTTTATCAAACCCAAACGTAGTGTCTTCAGTGGCAACCAAGTTTTGCCCTGTCTTCTTAAAAAACTTTTTGGCTCTCTTCACCGCACTAGCTAAAGCCCACATTATGTCCATACGCTCCAACTCAGTCTCATCCACCTGCTCATAGTCCTCATCAGTGAGATGATAATTTCCAATCTTCCCAGTGACTAACCAATCATAAGAATGAACCAGTACAGCTAGAATATACATGTGCTCTTTGGCAACTTCCACAGTGTCATTTCCGAGATTCTCGATCTTCAGCTTAGTTGGGTTGGAATCAGGGACAATGTATTGGGTTCCAGATGAACCTAACGCTCGCCTCCCGAAGAACTGCTATGGGGAGGAGAAGATGAATTAGACACAAACGTCGTTTGTAGCGGTGCACCTGATGAAGCCGGAGTAGGAACAAAATTGTACAGTGAAGGATCTGAGTGTAGGATCCTTTCTTAGAATTGTACTTCAGTCTAAGTTCCTCCTCCCTTAACATCAAGATGAAATCATTGACATCAAGTGTCGCTAAAATTTTGTGTTGTCTTAGATTAGACACAAACGAATCCCACTTGTCCGGCAGACCATCTGCGAAGCTAGACACTTTATCCTCCATTGAGATGGCTACACCGTGTGTGTGTAATTAACTCATTAGATGATAGAACCAATCACGGATGTCATCTAAACTCTTATTCCATATTGATGAGAAGTTGTCAAACTTTTTCTTTAGCGCTTTCGCCTTTAGCGCCTTCAGAGTTGCGTTTCCATCATACCTTTTCTCGAGAGCTTCCCACTCCTTCGACAGCTTATTCTCCGAGTCAACAATGCATACGCTTTCTTCTCAGTGTTTCTCCTTCAGCACCTTCAGAGTTGCGTTTCCATCATATCGATGGAATATATCCTTCGGTATCGACTGAGTCAACAATGCATACGCTTTCTTCTCAGTGTTATGCAGAATATTCTGAGCTTCGTTCGTACCCCCTAGCGTCAATTTCACCCCATTTGCATTGACTGGTATAGTATAACCAGTCTCAATAGCTGTCCAAAGATTAGGGTCTACACTATTCAAGTATATCTCAAACCACTGCTTCCACTATGGGTACTCATCCAACGTCAATAACTTCGGCAGTTTGTTGTTATTCCCTATCTCATTTTCCAGAAGAAGAAGATTCTGGATACTCTAGTCTTTGCCTGCAGTGAATGCAGAGAACTAGTCTTCCATGGCTTAAAACTTGACAAACGTAAGACAAATTCAATCGTCCGATTAAGCAAGGCGACTGGGTCAATCGTACGATTGCAGGATGTGAATGAATTCAATCGTGCGATTGGATTCAGTCATGCGAATGAAGAGTACGATTGAGGTCAAATGACTAGAATAGCTTAATCATGCAAATGAATGATGTGACTGAGTCCAGTCATACAATTGGGATATGCGAATGGGATTTAGTCGTACGATCGATCCAATCATGCGACTGAGGCTGTTGTGTTTGAAAAATATCGAATTTTGAACACTTTGACACAAAATACGAGTTTTCAGGAACCCTAATCTGCCATATGACAAAAAATCGAAACTTTTAACTCATGCACTCGTCAAAACACACGTTTTGAAGCAAAAAGGTGAATCTTCTGATTAAAAACGTTAATTTTAACACCAAAACTAATCGAATCCACACAAAATCACGAGCCTAGCTCTGATACCACTTGTTAGGACCATTTTCGTACGGACTACAAACTGATTCAACGTGAAACCAGATCAAATAGCACGGAATTCTGTTTGATTGGCGATCCAATCAGTGAGAACGATAACCTGATCGATCTAATGATTAAACAAACGTTAAAAATGAGTTGGAATCGCTCAGGAATGAACTACGAAGTTGGATGGACGAACTAGAACGCTCTGGACGGCTAGGGTATGATAATATTCGAAGTGTCCCTTTTTTCCACGAATTACGTGGTAATTATAGGTTGCAGTATTCAATCGTACGACTGAGCCATTAGCATGGTTCAGCCATGCGACTGAGTCATGCGATTGATTCATATGCACGACTGAACTATA
>BJCO01379974.1:0-11723 GCA_018326465.1 Flaveria floridana | reverse complement strand
GGGCCGAAGGGAGAGGGGGGCCGAAGTGGAAGACGACGGTGGTGGTGGAAGACGACGGTGGCGGTCGGTCGAAGGGGCTGCGGCGGCGGTGGCGGTCGTTCGAAGGGGCTGCCGCGGCGGTGGAAGAAGATGGTGACGGGGGCGGTGGTGTGGAGTGTGGGTGGTGGGTAGAGTGGGGAGGTGGTGTTCACATATGTTAGGGTTCGAATGAAAGAAGAAAAGGGTTAGAAGAGGTTGTGAAGAGATCAGAAGAGCTTCTTCCACATCTTCTTCGCTCAGACGTCAGATGAAACGTTTTTCAGAAAACAAACACTCTGCGAAGTAAAAACCTCTTCCCGCGTCTGCGTGCGCGTAGATGAAGAGGTGGGGAAGAGGTTTTTTTAAAAATCAAACACCCCCTAAATAATTGTACAAAAACTGTAATGGTGGGAAACGAGAATGCAATCACGTAAGTCGAGATTAGCCGCTCATGTTACAATCAGCTATTAAACATAAAGTTCAAAGTTTTACTTGGTCACGTTGACATTCACGTCTATGTTATTATATATAGTCGCAAAAGATTTAGAACTATTTCACATGATTCACAACCAAAAATGTGTGTCATAAGGTTCCTTCTTTCGCGATCGTTTAGCTTTGCGGTTTTGGTGCACTTTGTCGCGTTTTCCACACTCACCCACACCACGACAGCACAGAACCGCACCACCGATGATCATCTCGCATTGCTCGCCATCAAGTCCATGATCAAATATGACCCACAAGGTGTCATGACTTCATGGAACCATTCCACAACTACTTTCTGCGAATGGCAAGGCGTCACTTGTAGTGCTCGCCACCAAAGAGTCACCCACTTGGACCTTTCATCCCGAGGCCTCATTGGTACATTGTCCCCTTTCATCGGAAATCTAAGCTTCCTTAAGAGCATCCGCCTTCATAACAACTCATTTTCGGGTGATATTCCCCCTGAACTCGGGCGTCTCTTTAGACTACAAGTACTACGTCTTTATAACAACTCTTTCACTGGAAACATTCCGACCGCCATACTGAATTGCTCTAACCTCCAAGTCCTTCACTTGGGTTACAATAATCTGGTTGGCAAGATCCCAGATGGGATTGGTTCATTGTCCGTGCTAAACTTACTCATCCTTCACGGTAACACTTTAGAAGGAGGTATTCCATCATTCATCGGGAATCTTACATTACTCGATACTCTTTCTCTCGCCGATTGTCAACTAGGTGGAAGCATTCCTGATGTATTCCAACGGCTGAGAAACCTGAAAAGACTTGCAATGGTCGGTAACAATCTTGTTGGTAACATCCCACCTTCTCTCTATAACTGTTCATCTTTAGAACAAGTATTTCTCGATAACAATAAACTCACTGATGAACTACGCGTAAACATAAGTCTAATTATGCCTCGTCTTGTAGTACTTTCATTGCCACAAAATCATATCCAAGGAGATGTCTTGGGTATCCCTGTAACCCTTGAGGTACTCGACTTAAGTTCTAATAACTTTTCAGGTGAATTACCTTCTTTCTCAAATGGTTCATCTCTAGTAATTTTAGACCTGTCGGATAATTTCTTTATGGGGTCATTAGATACTTTGGTGTGTTCTGATGGTGTGAACAAGGCCACGGTCCCTGTAACCCTTGAGGTACTCGACTTAAGTTCTAATAACTTTTCAGGTGAATTACCTTCTTTCTCAAATGGTTCATCTCTAGTAATTTTAGACCTGTCGGATAATTTCTTTATGGGGTCATTAGATACTTTGGTGTGTTCTGATGGTGTGAACAAGGCCACGGTCCCTGTAACCCTTGAGGTACTCGACTTAAGTTCTAATAACTTTTCAGGTGAATTACCTTCTTTCTCAAATGGTTCATCTCTAGTAATTTTAGACCTGTCGGATAATTTCTTTATGGGGTCATTAGATACTTTGGTGTGTTCTGATGGTGTGAACAAGGCCACGGTTTTTAATTTGCAAAATAATCGTTTATCGGGTGTCATTCCAGAGTGTTGGGAGAAGTGGTCGAGCTTGGTATTCTTAGACTTGCATAATAACAACTTGTCTGGCGAGATTCCAAGAACATTAGGTTCTATACCTTCGTTACAATTATTGAACTTGCGTGGGAACAAGATCTCAGGAAGATTACCTTCTTCCCTAATGAATTTGTCATACTTAAAGATCCTTCAACTTGGAAGGAATGATCTTGTGGGAAACATTCCAGCATGGATTGGAATAAACCTCGGTTTGTTGAAAATTATTAACCTTAGATCCAACAATTTTAACGGAAATATTCCGCACCAACTTTGTCATCTTTCAGAAGTTCAAATCTTGGACCTCGCTCATAATAACCTGTCTGGAAATATTCCAAGATGTTTTAATAACTTTAGCGTCCTTTCCGGCTTGGAAACTAACTCAAAGGTTCATATTTCTATCTCTATTGGGTCATCTATTGTTGGTGATTTATTGGTCATAAAGGGACGAGAAGACACCTATAGAGCTTTTTTAGGGCTAGTTATGCTATTAGACCTTTCGAGCAACAATTTTTCAGGGAACATTCCTAGTGAGCTTACGACCCTCAAGGAGTTAAAGTCGTTAAATTTATCAAGAAATCAGTTGACAGGAAATATCCCCGATAAAATAGGAGACATTAGAGCACTTGAATCTTTTGATGTATCAGTAAACAAGCTTTCTGGAGAACTTCCCATGAGCTTGTCAATGTTGAATTTCTTGAGTAGCTTTAATGTGTCATACAACAGTTTGATAGGAAGAGTTCCAATGGGTACTCAGATTCAGAGCTTCGGTGAGTCTAGCTTCTTTGGAAACAAACTTTGTGGAGCGCCATTAGCTAATGGCTGTGCATCAGTTGAAATACCTCCTCATGATACAATAGGAGACCAAAAAGAAGACGCCGGACCACATGAAGCAGATTGGGGATTGATAATTAGCATAGTGCTTGGGTTTGTTTCTGGATTTTGGATCATTGTGGCTTCGTTAATTGTCAGCAGATCATGGAGGATTGCATATTTCCGTCTCTTGAATAAAGTAATCAAGATATAGGTGTATGATGTATGCATAAGTATTGTTGTGTGTTATGTTTCCTAAGTGATGATGAAAACGAATCTGAGTATGTTTGATTGCATAATACAGTAGTTATTCATTAGTAAGATCCATATATGAAAGCTCTCTTTTGACATTTGAGTGGTAACACTTTAACTAAATGTACAATATGTTCATTTTGTTTCCAAAAAATGACCGATTTTACTAGTAAATGTAAAAAAATCATCCCACGGATGACGGAAGTGATGTCAAGGAAAATGTCTGTAAACACGCTCTCCTTCCTACATTAGAAGAAAGTAGTTCTAGTTTTCCTTTGTACGCGTGTTTGCGCGAACATTCTTGTGTCAACATGTACACTTTGTATGAATTTTCACACTCAAAGTTAATGACAATCCATGTATTATATAGATAAATCAAACATATGTACATAAAACAATCCTAAAAAATCAGTCTGCATCCAAAAATTCTTACCCCAAGTGCTTATGTTGCTGATTTCCACTCCATGATAGCAGAAAGAAGCGTGTAATTAGGCGTTAAGCTTCTATTCGCCAATGGTAAATTAGTCATCGGGGAGCTATCATTCTCCTCAAACCATTGCTCTATCGCCCTGCGATCATAAGTGTAACCATCAGCAGCAACACAAGGATCAACCATAATATCCTGCAGCAAACATCATTATATCATCAGAAAACAAAGGTTATAAAACTAATAACTGGTGATATTTGACAAAACTGAATTAAAAATGTGATCTTTCAAAATCTTGGATGTTCTTTGAGTTTCATCGTTTACTGACTGATGATGTGTTGTTCATACATTCATACCTTGAGTATTGGGCATATGAAGTGATTAGGAGGGGTGGGTCGGTTCATGGATGTGGATCTTTGAGCTTCATCAGCAACTGCTTTCAGTCGTTCCAATACAGGAAGAACCCCGTTTTTCAAATCTGGTCTGTCTTTTCTTCGAAGCTCTGCACAGCTCAACCCCAAGATTGCCAACTCCCTAGTTTCATCAATCGGCCATTCGCCTGCATCTGGATCCAACACACTGGCTAACTCATCATTTTCAAGAGCAGTTTCCACCACATGGGTCACTGCAATGGCTGGTCTTGCAGTCAGCAACTGCAAGATCACCATACCAAGAGCATAAACATCAGATTTTGGAGAAACTAATCCTGTTCGTTGATACTCTGGATCGATGTAACAAAGTGTTCCCGCTGGACTCGTGTCTTTGTAAACGGTTGATGTAGATGAAAAGTCTGATTGCAGCATTGTTGAGAGACCAACGTCCCCTATCTTGCTCACTAGGTTTTGATCTAGCAATATATTTGCAGGCTTAAGGTCACGATGAACAATTGCTTTCGGTTTTGCATTATGAAGGAAAATCAAGGCTGATGCTACTTCCCACGTGATACGGAACCGGTCGAACCACGGGATCGGTGGTGTGTCGTTTTTGCGAAATAATCGCTCCTCCAAACTCCCGTTTTCCATGTACTCATAAACCAAACAGCCATGGTCCACACATGCACCGATTAGAATCAGCAGATGGGGATGCCGGATTCTGCTCAATACTTCAAGCTGCAAAATCAATCACGTGATTTAAAAATGCAGAATTCAAGAAAAAAAAGAAAAAAGTCAATTCTGCAAGATTTTCAAATTCATACCTCTTGTTGAAATTGTTTGGTTCTATGAGCTTCTTGAGAATGAAGAACTTTGACAGCAGCAACCATATGATGGAAGCTTGATTTATACACTGTTCCATTGCCTCCGGTTCCAATTTTAAGATCTTCAGAAAATGAAGAACAAGCAGCCTCGATTTCTTCCCATGTGAACTCCTGGTAACGCAATGAAGTTCCGGTTATGGCGTTTTGAAGCTTCTGTTTCTCTCGGGAATCTTGTAACGCCGCGTCTTCTGCTTCTTTTCTTAGAGCAGCTTCTCTTTTGAGACAATCTTTTGCATATTCTGCTACTCTTTTAGCATCCTCACGTTGCTTCTTCTCTTGTTCCGCTAATAATTTTGCTTCCTCTTCTTTAACTTTTAAAGCTTCGAGTTTTACTGATTCCTCTAGTTGCAGTTTTTGAACTTCACCCAGCTGACAAAAAAGCAGTATGCTTTAGTTTTAGATTTAGTTGACTTTGAAAGTCAAATGCGTTAGATTTAATTTTCAAAAACTGATGGAGTTCATAAAACCATTTCGAGCATCTTGTGATAACCAAATGAACATTATACTAAGCAATATAAATCAACTTGCATTTGTCATAAATTCTGCAGATAAGCAGTTATAAAGTATTTAGTTTAAATTCAAGGGTTGACTTCAAAAGTCACGAGGAAAAAGAAAGTGGAAAGTTACCCTTCTAGATGCATCAAGCGTCTCACTTTGTGCAATTGCATACATCCCACGAATGTGCCTGAGTTCAACTCTCAGTTTTTCCAGCTCAAAGTTAACACTATTATCCTGCAAAGTGAATTCTCGAAGTCATAAAGATTACAAGAACATGAAAACACATTTAGAAACTAAAAATAAAAAGAAAGATGCCTTAATTTCTGATGAAACCTCTGAAGGTGCATCTGATATGGAATCTTGATCAGATGACCAAGAATGGTATTCGGTCAAGAAGCTTCTATCGCTCGAAACTATGTTGTTTGCCTGAGCATAATCAGGATTACTGGCATTAGAAACAGTTGCATCATCTCCCTCACAACTATCAAGAAGCTTGTTTCCCAAGCCTTCTGAAGAGGTTTTTTTGACAAGGGTACGGTTTATGGATGAAAGTGCTTCAAAACGTTGCATTGGTAGTGAATTTGAAAAGGATTGGGAATAAGAAGTAGCAGAGCCTTGGTCTGTCCACTCTGTCATACATAGAAATAACACTATCAACACCAAATTTCACATCAACTTTTGACGTCAAACCTGTAAATCTTGAAAGCAAAATTGATATGGTGTTTGGTTCATATCTAACAACACAAATTTTTCAGTTTGTGGTACTTGTATCAATCTTCAATGGGTAGCAAATTTTTCTGAATTCAGCTATTGAAATCATTTGTAATCTGGAAGTAGAAAATTCGTCACTTGAAACTGAAAAGTCACACGTCACCTGTTTGGGAGCTTGGGTAAAGACTTGAAGAATTGGTGATAGAACCCGAATCACTACTATTGCTGTCATCTTTACTAGATCCAATGGTTTCAGAATCAGAAGCCCTGAGTGATGACAACTTCCCTTTTGAAACAACATAAACTGTACAAAAGCTCGGAATGCTTTCAGAGATTCTCGATGACAAATTCTGCCCCCTAAAACACCAAGAAACAACTGTAACATAGACATCTACACATATGAAGAAAACACATCTAGATAGAATTCTGTACCTCGAGAACATGCCTTTCGATGAAGCTCCGATCACAAGTTTACTGATATTGTTCTTCACAATTTCATTCTTTATTGCATCTACAACATCATCTGATTCAATTTGCACAATTTCTACCTCCACCTGCACCCAAAAACAATAAAAGAAACACCATTATATCATACTCATAGTAGTCAAAAGCGAGCAAGGTACACATTTAAGTCATCTAAAAATGGTATGAAACATCCAAAAATGGCCTAGAACACGTCTAAACAGCCTAAAACGTGTTTAAAACTCTCAACATGGCATGTTTATAATAAGGGTCTTGCGTAAAAAGGTGCGCCTTAAGCCTAGGCTCATCCTGTGCGCCTTAAGCCTAGGCTCATCCTGTGCGCCTTAAGTCTAGGCTCATCCTGTGCGCCTTGAGTGCACCTAAGGCAATTCTAGTACTATGCATACTATATCATTTTACTCAAGTCAACTAACATAATAATCAAGAAAATACACAAGCTTAAACCTTTCTCATGGTACACATGTTCTTGAAAGGAAGCAGTTGTTCATATGTCTGCCATTCTACCTCCTTCTTGTACGCGATCGCCACGTCCTCTCGTACCTGAGAAATCGGAACAGAACCCACTGCAAGGAAGATCATGAATGTACCATCTGATATAGAGTTTAAAATTATATGAAACATTAACGAACCTTTGAAGGTCAACTCACTTGGTGTCGGAATTCTGGTGATTTCAGGTCGAATGAAGAAGAATTTGAACAAAAGTATACCCTCAGGAACAAATTTATCCAATGCCCATTTAACAACATGTTTTGTTTTTCTACCTCCATTGACTGCTAACGCAGCGACCAAATATGAAGGCGTCGCTAATTTATCTACACCAGTGATCATTCCATCCTCCATAACTATGTTTCTGCAAAATTGCACATAAGATCGTGTGAAAATTAAAAGGAATTAAATCATACATAAGCTTCATAGTGATGAATTTGAGTACCCAACAAAATCACAAAGATTTTTGAACAAATGCTAAATATCACATAATTTATTGGTTTTGATCTTGAAAACCCTATAAACTGTAACAAAAGCCCTGAAAAACAGGATTTAAAAACACAGAAAACCCATCAAAATCAGAGAGTTTCTTGAACAAAAAGATTAAAATCAGAAAATTTTTGTTTCTTTGATCTTGAAAACCCATTTAATTGTTTCAAAAACCCTGAAAAAAATGGATTTAAGGCCCTTAAACCCATACCAAACCACTTTGAATCAGATTGAAGAAGAATTTCAAGATTCTCTCACTAGTATCTTGTTGATTTCATAGTTTCTCTCTCTAAAATCACTCTGATTATCTGATATCTTAACCGAAACAAACTTTAAGTTATTTAGGGATTTAGATAGTGTCAACAAAAATCTCCAAAATGATATTTAACTATTTTTATTCAAAGGAACAATGTGCATATTTGGTAGGAGTCATGCCATATTGTTTTATCGTTCAACGACAATGAAAAGATGATTTATTAATAACCTAAACGCATATTTAATTATACTTAAATTGGGTTCAATCGATTTATTTTATTTCAATTTAACAAGAATTTGACAAAGTAGTTTGAATTTAATATTATTTTCCTTCGATGTGTCACATTCGATATGTAAATTCTTTTAGACGACTTGCCGTGGTGGCTTGTAACAATATAATTAAAGAATATTTTAGTTAAAAGCTTAAAAGATCTCAAAATATTTAAGACTTAAAAATGTGGAATGTTACATTATAGGTATATATATATAACAATTATTCTATATATTTAAAAAGAAAAAAAAAGTGAAAGGAATACTTAATGTAATATTTTTGTTTTTCTCTATCCTAAAAGTACAATATGGGTTTATTCAATCCCTTAAACTATCATGGTTTTTTTTTTACTTGTGTTATGATATATAATTGTGTTACCGTTTGTTGTAAAAGACTATATATTCATGAGGATTTGTAACTATTTAAACCGATTATTATTAAGAGTTAGGTACAATACACTTTGGTGACACACGTTTTTTTGTGAGCAGGTAGAAACTAGTTGGCACCTAAAAAACACATTATATTCTTTAGATATTTTTACGGGATAAACCGAAGAACGTTGATACTAAAAAGAGAACCATATTTAACAATATAGAACACAATTATCTTCCTTCTAAACAAAGAAATGTACACATTAAAAAAACAAATGGTGTGATGTTAGAACCCGATATTCATCGTGGACATTGCTGCCTTCTATGTTATTTAATTCTTTGACCCAAATTTCACATTTTTGTAATTTGAATACTTATACTATTTTTTCAATATATGTTATACATGCTAACAAATGAGAAGTTGGCTGATCCTATTGTGAAGTTGTTGTAGCCATATTGATATAGTCATTTGAAGACATTTTATATATACTTGTTTTGTTTTTTTGTTACCTATCAAAAGTTTTTTGTATGCTTGTATGACTTTTCTAGTTCCTAATATGTTATCCTTATAAATTTTAATTTTAAATGCATATTTTAATATTTATTTGATAAAATTTATTATTACATACTTTTAAAACTATCAAGAGTGGTACTTTAACGAATATTTTTGCACTGCAACCACCACTTATAGACATTTTCTTCATCAAAAGTGCCTTTGGTTTATGTTAATATGAGGTAATAAACATAACCTCTAATTATTAATAGTTTTCATTATTTGGTAGACATTTAGTTAATCGATCATAAGTTGGTAATAAGTATCTGTTACTTTTTAAAAAATTTAACCATAAATTTATTGTTAGTATAGTTTCAAACTGTAAGAATAGAGTAAACAGTTAATAAGAGATTTGACATGGTCTTTGAGGATGAAGCGAATTACTTTGAGCCTAATTTAACTTGCTTTTCAACTAGAAGTTACAATATAGACTCGATTGGTTGACACTTGTATCCTTTGAGCATGATTGATATATTAGTTAATTTACTTGTAAGAAATAATGAATGCTATATGTTAGTAGAACTGTCATTCGGAGAAAAAACAAGTAGAGCTCGTTATATAAATGTTTTAAGGAAAAATTATACAGAACATTAATCATCTTTTAAGAGTCTTCCAATTAAGTCATCTATATTTTAATTTGTTCCAATCAGATCATTAGTATTTTTATTTTGTTTAAACATATAACTAAAGTAATAAAAGTTTTACAATTAGGTTACATATATATTTTTTAATATTTCAATTTTTTAATATTTTAGTTCTTTTATAAGTTGTTAATTTTTTAAATATTACAATTTTTTTAAAATGTTTTTCAATTTAGGAATGTCCTAGTTAGAACAATCCTAAAACCTTTAGTGGTCTGATTAGAAAATTTATTAGTTATCTGACTTAGACAAAATAATTTATAAGTGACATAACTAAAACAATCCTTAAACTTGATTACTATTTTACAAAGTTATCATTTTTATAATTAATAACTTGTAAGAACATGATTGAAAAATTAATTAACTTACTAAATAGATCATTTATTATTGTTTTTATTTTTATGTAGGGTTCTGTATTTGTGCACTTACTTGTTAAACCATAAATGACTCATATTCTACATGGGTGTGTTTGTTTTATACAAATGAACCTGAACACGACATACATATTCGGAGATTGACACAAACATGACAATTAAACTTGAAATATTTATTTTAGTATATTTTTTCATACTAGCATTCTAAGATTATATATTTACAATAAAAAATAAAAACATGACAACTTTAAACTATAAATTATGATATTCATTTCTCTTATAACTTATTAGTTTAAACTGACATAATACAAAAAAAAATTAAGCTAAAACATAAAATACCTTTAAAAATACATAGATTAAATGGATCAACCCATAAGCATGAATAATGGGTTAATCGCCTTTTTCAAGTGTCTAAATCAAGTCAAAATACAATCAAATCACACTTAACGAACTTTCTTATGTTCTTCCTTTTCTAATAGTGACTCCTATACTCACCAGCTTGCACACAACTAAACCCGCTTAGGATACAACTCATCAAAGGGCTTGTAGCGTAATGATATTTGTTGAATACATAACTGATACTTTTTTAATAGGCTATCAAGTTAATGATTCAAGTGTTTTTGATAAACAATAGTGTAAATATCAAAAATATATTAAATGATTGTTTATTTGTAATTCTAAATCTTATAATTAAAAAACCTAGGATTCAACTCATACATCACTTGGGCATTTATTCCTACTTGTACCATATGATAAATGCGTTTGGTGGCCATGTGCTCCCAATGAATTTATAGTGATATGATTTTTTTTTAACGGGCAACAAATCAATATATATTAATTTAAACTAGCAAGCTGCTAGCAAAAATTACACCATAATACACCAAAATAACACCAAACAAAGATAATACTATCAACAACACATATGCTATAATACCTCGTTAACCAACTCAAAACACTCCCATTGACTCCAAGTAAGTGCACCCATCTTTGCTCTACATTTGACTCAAAAGAAGCTCTTTGCCTTAATCTCTCCAATGACTCTACTCAAAGACAACTGTTTCCTTTCAAAAATCAACTTGTTCCTAGTGTCCCAAATCATCCACAACTTGTTCCTAGTGTCCCAAATCTCTCCAATGAATTTATAGTGATATGATATTAACTTTTTTATAAGTTAAATCCTCATCAGAGTTGTTGATGTTATCTAATCAGGGTTGTCGTCCCTTTTAGTAGCCGCGTGCCTTCTTGGAAACCCTTCGTAAGAGGACTTTATCCAAGTAAGCCATTAAGATTTCAAAGTTCTAGAAATCAGCATATTTTTAATTAACATATATCACACATCTCTTAACTTATATAATTTTTATTTCAATTACTTGTGTTGATAGCAAGTAAATCTAATCATATAAAAATAATATTAATGATACTAAAATCAACAACAATAGCTATCACTACAAACTAACATGTAAGGCGCTTGACACACGAGATGGAAACATAAACAAGATGGTTAAACAAGGTCAGGGTCAATATACATGTCCCAAATCCAACATTTCCTTAACATAATACTTAAAACATATAAACAAATATATAACGAGTAAAGTAACAGATGTATAATGCACTTGTACGTAATGCTTTGAATGTATAAATATAATATCACATATAGTCATTTTGGTTGGTTTTATCGGTTTTGATTTGATTCGATTACGAGTTTAGCTTCGTTCGATCATAACACATTTGCTTAAGGCAGAAGTATGACCATATGCTTAAAAAGTAAAAACCTTTGTGGTGTGATGTTCAATAAATATTTCTTCATGTGAA
>BJCO01379964.1:0-13652 GCA_018326465.1 Flaveria floridana | reverse complement strand
TGATCAATTTGATTTTCTATCTTAAGAATAAAATATTTTAAGGTTTCAGCAGTTTCATCCTTAGTTCTTAAGAAGAATACCCATGTGAATCTAGTAAAATCATTAACTATCACAAAGCAATATGATTTCCTTCCAATGCTCATTATACTTGTAGGACGAAATAGCTCCATGTGCAACAAGTAACACAGTTATCTTTGCAGAAAAACTCCTTTTTAGGCACACATGTACCAAGTTATTCTTAGCCAATTTATTTATTGTCTTAAAATTAACACGACACATTCTTTTGTGCCAAAGAGTTGACTCATCACTATTTGATTTGGAAAGAAAGCATGATACTTCACCCAGTGGGGAAGCATTGTTCATATCCAGGTTGTACATATCCCCTTTCCTGGGAGATCTAAGAAGCACCAATTCCTTAGGAATTGTTATCCTGGGTTTGAGGATAATGCACTCATATTCTGTGAAAAGCGTTTGATACTTTTGGTCATAGAATTGAGAAACACTTAAGAGATTGTGTTCAAGTTATTTGATAAAGTGTACTTTGTCAACTGTTAACGTACCATTGGACACATTACTTCTACCAGAGATGTATCCTCCGGCTTCACTTCCAAACTGAACAGGACCTCCATTAAAATTATGAAATTGTTAAAGAACAGATTTGTTCCCTGTCATGTGCCTGGAGCATCCACTATCCACAATCCAAATGTTTCCATTTTTATCATATGGATGTCCCTGTACAAAGGTGAAACAATTAGTTTTTATTAGAAACCCAAGCCTTGTTGGTCTTGGGTTCTTCCAATAATGATAACATACTTGAACGAAAGTGTAAGCATAGGGGTTCAATAGTGGTTTGGGAAGAGGAGGTTTGGGCTACAACATCTTCTTTGATTTTCCATTCCATCCTTTGGTTGATCATTGAGGATGAGCTTGATGAAGCTTGGGTAGCAGAGCAATCTTCCGAAGTTTCTTTCTCTTCGGAAGAAGCTTTCAGACCATTCTCTTCCGAAGCAGTCTTCTTTTCAGAAAATTTGAGAGGTGCTTCCTTGTTCTTCGGAAATCTTTTTGGTTTGTCTTCCGAAGCTACTCTCCTTTCGGAAGAAGATGTTTCTTCCGAAAGCAACTTGGCTCCGAAAGCTTGCTTTCCTTTCTTCAACCTTTGGATCTGGTTATGTGATCCAAATGTGATACCTTCCTTGGCTGCTCCTTTCCTTACCTTGTTTGCATAATGTGTGCTTACAGGATTATAGAAACAATCTTTGGCCATGTGGTTGTGCAGACCAGACATTAAGCATTCAGTGTTTGCTTTAGTTGGACATGTAGATTGTTGATTCTTGGTCTTCTTATCCTCTTCCACAGCTTTTCCTTTCTACTTTAGATCCTTCAGTTGGATGGGAGCACTGGTATTATAATCCTGTCCTGAATCTGAGCTTCCAACCACTTAGAATCCAGCTAAGATGAAAACACCCTTTTTCCTTGGGTCAATTTTCATTTTGGACTCAGCCACCTTCTTAGCGGTTCTTTTGGCTGCTTGAATCTTGTTCTTTCTTTGTTTGGTGGTAAGAGATTTGTTCTCAGCTGAGAGGATGAGGTTTTCTACCTTGTCCCTCTCTGTGGTGGTGGTAACCATTTTTGCATCACTCATCCTCTTAAGAGATGGTGGGTCAACAGTTGGAACCACTTGCTCATCAGTACCACATCTTGGTTGTCTAATAGACACATAGGAATGTGGTGGAGCAGTTTCATTGGTTCCCAACCCACTCGTGTTTTGATAACATTCTTTTGAGTGAGAAGTTGATGCAAGAATGTTGTTGAAGTTATGCTCTTGGATAGCATACTTCTTTGCTTCAGCCTCAGCTATTACTAGCTGGGCTTGAGCCTCAGTCAACTTTGAAACTAAGACTTTTATTTGAGCCCTGTAGTTTAAGTACTCATGTTTTAAAGTAGATGCAGTGGTTTCTAACTCTTTAATTTTTAGTTTATAGTCAGATTCTGCTCTTTTAAAATGAGCTTTTAGTATGTTCAAAGACTCAATATCAGATTTAAGTTTCAAGTTATAGTCTTGGTACAACTTAACCTTAACTACACAGTCAGGGGTATAAAGATGTTCATATACCTTGGTATCATCTGTGTCGGCCATGAGAGCTTGAGCAGGAGTGATATCTTTCACCATAAACCTCCAATCAACTTCTTAAGCAACGGCTGCAGTTTTCTATGTTGGCTTGGTTGCAGCTTGTGTGGTGGCATGATGTTGAGAAGCTTGGCTTGCTCCAGGATTAGATTTTGGAGCTTTGCATTCCCTTGCAAAATGACCTAGTTGATTACAGTTGTAACACTTAGCTTTTGATTTGTCAAACCTGAATTTGCTACTTGTTGGGTTCTGAGGGAATTGCCTTCCAGTTATGTTGTAGAACTTCTTTGCTCTGTAGGTAAGGAGAGCCATTTTTTGAACAATGTCCATGTATTCAACATCATCTGGGCTGAAACACTCCAGATCATCAAAACAGAACTGGAAATTAGTAGAGTGTTCCTTTCCTGAGACAAAAGCTTAATTTTCTGAAAAGGACCTTGTTGAGCTTATTGACACTTGGGTGTCTCTAGGAAAGTGATGTATGGTCCAGATGAACATGATGGTTGTTGGTTGTAAGTCAGGAACATCTAGGACTGGGGAGTTCTTGCACCTTCAGCAACATGTAGAGCATTGCTAACAGGGGTGGTTGAGCTGCCATTCATCTGCCGCTTGTTTAGATTTTCCATCTCCATACGGTATCCATCTAGGATTCCATATAGTTTAGTCATAGTGAGTATTCCAAGATTTTCAGATCTCCTGATAGAAACACAATAGAAAGTCCATTCACGAGGAAGAGCACTCATGAACTTCCTTACTATGTCTCTCTTTTCAAGAGTTACACCTATGGACTGCAGAGATGCTATCAGATCCATGTATCTGAAGTATTGTTAGCTCAAGTTTTCACCATCAATGTAGGTGAAATTCTCGAACTGTTGCTTCAAAGCATCCTTCTTGGAACCTGAGTACATTAACTTCAAAGCATCAAAGAGTTCTTTGGTTATAGTGCAATGCTCAAAACCTGCCATAATCGAGTTTGGTATGGCAGTGAGCAATACAGACATAGCTTTGCTATCAATGTCCATCTTCTTGTAGTCTTCATCAAAGTAATCTTGAACTTCCTTTTCAATCATGGCACCATCTCCAATTGGTGATGCCACTTTTGGTATGTATGGTCCATGAGTGATGGACTTCCACATACGGGAGTCTTGATACTTGATGAATCCTTCAATGTGATGACACCAGCGCCTGAAGTTATCAGGTGTGATAATGGAAGCTTTGCTCATGGTTCCCATTTTTGGTTCAACAGATTTCTGGTTAAGGGCCATTTTGGTTGAGTGAGTAAGTTTTAAGAAACAAGGTTGATTTGGGATGGTTAGATCTCACAATCAAGAGCCTGGATGCTCTGATACCAATTGCAAGATCGATATTGTTCTCTCTACACTGTGTTTCTCACAAACTATTAAATATCACTCGTTTGCTGAATGCAGAATCAAGAATTCAGTTGATAATAATATAATAAGTAAAGAACACAAGAAGTGGTTTTCAAGATACTTGTATATATTATCTCTCAACTAAGTATTAAAAGACTCATGCAGAAGCATGAATACTAAGTTACAATGAGCGACTATATATACTACTATCTACAGCTTGTTATACGTAGATAACATGCTAGTACTTACTTCTAAACAAATACTACATTGCTAGAGGTCGGGTATCTTAGATAAAGTATTATCTAAGATAAGGTAGTCATGACAGGTCCATGACTTACCTTTTGGTCACCAACAAAAGGTGGCAGCTGTACTAGCTAAGGAATGGTGAATAGTAGAGAAAAGTAAGGTCAACCATATGAACGTGGAAGGCATCTTGCAGAGAATCAGAGTAGGCAGCAAGTGTCAGTCGGACCATGCTTTGTCCACTGGTTCATACTGTGAGTCTTCCGAAGGTAAAATAGCTTCAGAAGAATAAGTTCTTCCAAACCATCTTATACTTCAGAAGACACAGCTTCTTCCGAGGCTTTGTCTTCGGAAGACTTTGTCTTCATTCTTATAAGTGTTTACTTCGGAAGGAGATCTACTAAGTTTCAGAAGACTGAGTTCATCCTTCAGAAGTTCTTTGGAAGATCACCATAGAAGCTTTGGAAGTTGCAGCATTTCCTTCGAAAGTTGCAGCATTGCCTTCGGAAGACTTCTCTTAGTTGTACAGATTTCTTCTAAGTGTTGTTTTTGGTTGCGTCAGCCTCAATAGATCCAATAAAATTAAATAACCCACACACCGACAACCCATCAAAAGGCAAAACGCAACATGCATAAGAAGGAACATCACTCCCGCCACATAGGGTTTGCAATATAAAGGCCTGGCAGCAGCGACAAAACATAACCACATTGAAGAGAAAACAAACGGTGGCTTAGGTGGACATATGAGGCGGAGGAGCCACACCCCTCCCGTCCGACCCGTCACGAAGGGTTTCACGAAACCTAGCCGCCACAAAACTTTAAAATAACAGAATAATTAACACACATCAGGGAGTTCTACACGATATGCATGGAATTGTACATGGTAGGAACACAGAGCGGAGCTATAGTCGAAGAGGAGACGCCGATCAAAGACCTCCACCATCTAGGCTGCCCCTTCGCACACAAGTAAACACCCCCTTCTCTCAAAACAAATGAAAAAGGCTGACCAAAAAAACCTTTTAAAGGGAAAAAAGCAACATGCATGATGAATGAGCTAGATCGTAAATATGCAACACTATGGTGCCCAATATCAAAAACCACTATTTCTCACAATGGTTTATTCATATAGGTTAATTGCACAACATGAACTTTGACCAAAGTTTAGAATTTAAAGATCTAAACTACTATCAAGTTTAATATTCATATGTAAAGTTTAAAACCAACACTAGTGATAATATTAATCACTCTCATCTTATGTCTCAAGGCTCAAAGTGTAATCAGATTAAACTATATTTTAGTGTATATATAATATATGGATGACGTGTGGGTGTTTAGTGTCACGGTGGAATCTGGTTCATAGGTATACAAATCGGATTAAAGAACAAAGTCATAAGTTGTCCGAGTTTCGTTCAGGAGTGCCGTAAAGATTAGATTGCTCAATTTGACAACAAGTAGTGATCGGGTTTGAATCACAAGAAGAACAGGGCCGAAGAATTATATGCAAAAATCATGAATCAAGTTTCGGCAATACAAAAGTGAATTCAAGTTTCTAACTTAGAATCTGAATTTTTTACCTTTTCATTGTTAGTATAGTTTAGAATAAGAAAGCTATATAGGTTAAAAGATCAGGGTTCTACTTTGGTTAGTATAGTTTTAGAACAAAAGAATTATACTCTTTGCTAAATCAAAAGTTTGCAAAAGAGAAAATAATGCGTAAAGAAACAATGTCGGAAACAACTAGTAGGAATAACGCAATGATAATTCACAAGGACGTGGAATCTCTATTGAACTTTCAATGTCCGATTTTGAAATCTACAAATTACCTTGTATGGTCTATTCGAATCAAGACCATATTGGAAGCAAACCGACTTTCGGAAATGATTGAACCCATAGAAGCAACACAGAAAGATATGGAAATTGACGAGTCGAAAATTGCATACATGTCCCAAGAAATACCGGAATATATGGTTTTGCAAGTGGCAAATTGTAAATCTGCAAAAGTAAATTGGAACACGCTAGTTAAGTCATGCTTTTGCAAACACTCATTATTGAATCTATGTTTTTACAAATGAAGGAAGATTATATGGTGGACACTTTTTGTCCAAAGATTGGATGGTCACAAGAGAAAGTGAATTTGGAAGAACTCTAAGCCAATCAACACTAATACGGAAACCTTTTAAACGATGTGTCAAATAAATTTCTCCAAATTGTAGCTTCCATTAAACAATACTCCGATCTAGAATGTACGACTGTGGATGAAACAATTGGAAGAGTAAAGTGTTAAAAGAAAGAATCAAACTAAGAAAAGGAAGCCTACGTGAAGGACAAGACAAGTTATTTTGCATGTTTCACCATAACAAATTTGGCAAAGGAAGACAATCAAGAAACCAAAGACAAGGCAGGTTTAATCTAGCTTAATGAGACTGATATGTCAACAAAGATAAGCAAAACATAAAAAATGAAAGGTCCTCATACAAAGCTAACTCAAGCAATAACGATGGAGGATGTTCATAAGAGACATAAGCAAGGCTTATTGCTACAAGTTTAATAAAATTAGACATGACTTCAAGAAAGATTACCCACATAAGGAAGGCATACAAGAATAGTCCAATATTTGGTAAGATGATGAAGAATGAATACTACTAATGGCAATTGAAGAAAACAAGGGTGATCGGGAGGAGGTTCTCTAAAAAAAAGATAGAATAGGGAAGCATGCTACAAAAAAAAATAAGTATATGGTGTTTAGATATCGGTGTAAGTAATCATACGGCCTGAGTACGAAATCACTTTAGAGAAAATGATGAAAAATTAATTGGGCATGTATACTTTGGTGATGGGTCATATTTGGAAATCAAATGGAAAAGGTTTAATACTGCTTTAATACAAGAATTAAGAAAAAAGAATTATTTCTAAATTCTATTACATTCCTAGTTTAAAAAGCAACATATTGAGCGTAGGATAATTAACTAACATTAGTCGCAGAGTGATTATGGAAAGAGATTGGTTACTACTGCATGATTTGAGTCACAAATAGCTAATAAGGGTTACGAAAATGAAAAAAACATGTTGCATTACATCAAGTAAAAGATTAAAAACCAATTTGCTTATTATCAAACATTGAAGATCAAGCATGCTTTGGCTCACAATGTTGGGATATCTAAACTTAGATGCATTTAGAAATCTGACTTGGAAAAAATATGGTTCAAGGAGTTCCTAAAATAAGTCATGTAAGATAATTTGTGACACATTCTTATTAGGAAAGCACTATAGGACTCCATGTCTTCATTACCAGATAAGTTTAAGCTTAAATCTTTAATGCATTTGGATTTACTTTAGACAACTATACATGTTACAATGTTCCATATGGGTGTATTTCCTTATTCCACAGATCAAGCATTTGGAACATTCAAGAAGTTTAAGTAAATGGTGGAGAAAGATATGCGAACCAAATTAAATATGTTAAGGACATACAGAGGAAGAGAATTCAAATCTAATGAGTTCCCTTAATACTATAAAGATAGCGCACTACTAGACAACTAATAGCATCATACTCACCACAACAAAATAGAGTTGTTGAAAGAAGAAACCATAACGGTTTTATCCGCTACTCATAGCATGCTAAAAACAATGAATATGGTACATAATTCCTAGGGAGAAGCTATACACATTGCAGGACCGGTTAAGGGAGGTCAATACAATCAGCCTTATAGTGAAGAGAGTGTTAGGACACTTAAAGATCAAATAGGGAACCGGGTTTTTGGTAAGAGATGCAAAGAACACAAGTAAACAAAAGACAGTACTTAAGAACAATATGAATATGGTTTTCAAAAATGATGTATATTAATCTCAAGTTCTTTTACAAATGTTACAATGTATAAGATAAGATACAAGATCAGAGATACTTTATACTACACTCTACAGCCGGTTATACTTTGAAAGCCAGCTGGAAACATTGATCATTAATAAGATCAATATAGAGTCAAAAGGCAGATTGCCTTATAACTAGTGACTATGACATGCCATAGCACACATCTTAATATATTACAAAAAGGATAAAAGCACATAAAGTAGAAAGTTACAAACACTAGACCTTAATGTACAGTTGCAAAACTATGGACCTTTTCACCAACTTATGTAAGTTGGTGAGACATCAGAGTTGCAGAGGAAAGTGGGTCAGCTTTATGCAAAAGTAATCCAAGAAAAGCATGTTCTTCTTTTTCTTCGAAAGAAATCAGTCTTCACTTCATTGGCTTCGGAAGACTTTGTCTGTGCAGAGTGTAAAACTTCTGAAGCAAGTTCTACCTTATACGTAGCGCATGCATGCAGGAGGCACTTCAGAAGACTTTGTCTGTGCAGAGTATATATATGTATACATACATATGTATATATACATATGTATACATACATATATATATATATACATATGTATACATACATACGTATGTATACATATACGTGTATACATACATATAGATACATATATGTGTATATACGTATGTATACATATGTCTGTATACATACGCATAGATACATACGTGTGTATACATACGTATAGATACACACGTATGTATACATACGTATGTATACACACGTATGTATGCATACGTATGTATACACACGTATGTATGCATACGTATGCATACATACGTATGTATGCATACGTATGTCTACATTATGTATGCATGCGTATGTATACATTATGTATGCATACGTATGTATACATTATGTATACATCATACGTATGTATGCATACATACGTAAGCATGCATACGTATGCATACCTACGTAAGCATGCATACGTATGTATACGTACGTATGTATACATACGTACACGTACGTAAGTATACATACGTACACGTACGTCTGTATACATACGTACACGTATGTATGTTTACATATGTATACACACGTATGTATACATACGTATGTATATACACATATATACAATATATATATATACACACACATATATATACATATATATACACATATATATACATATATATACATATATATACGCATATATATACATATATATATATATATATATATATATATATAATTACTAAAACACATAATATTCGTAAGGTGTTAGTCAAATATACTCAATAATGTAATATATATATGAAAATTTCTTAAAATATTAACTCGTCTAACCTTTCTTTTTTAGGATTGTCATATTCTCCCCATGTTAAAAGAATTTCGTCCCAAAATTCATTGGAGAGTGGTTCCTAAAGTTGAGAAGAACTTATCTGATTACTGACTTCAAATAAGTAAGGATAATTCCTTTTGATTTCATCCTCTCTTTTCCATGTAAATTCTGGTCATCGTTTTACATTCCACTTAATTTTTATTATGGGAATTCTATTTTTTTCTTAATGTTTTTACTTCCTTTTCTATAATGACTATTGGTTCCTCCACAAAGTGAAGTTTCCTTATCTATCTTGACTTCTTGAATTGACACTTTTAACATCTCATATGTTAGACATTTTCTTTAAGTTGGACACGTGAAAAGTGTTATGATCTAACTTATATGCTACAGGACCAATCCTATCAATGATTTTAAATGGAACAACATACCTAGGATTTAACTTACTCGGCTTTCCAAATCGGATAATTCCTTTTGTGGGCGATACTTTTAGATAGACTTTATCTCCGACTTGAAATTCCAATGGCTTTCTTCGCTTATCAGCATAGCTTTTCTATCGATCACGGGCTGCCTTTAATTTATTTTTAATTTTAGTAATCTTAGCAGATGTTTCTTGTATTAGTTCAGGACCTGTAAGTTGTCTGTCTCCTATTTCATTCCAACACAAGGGTGATCTACACTTTCTTCCATACAAGGCTTCAAATGGGGCTATTCTAATACTAGAGTGATAACTGTAATTGTATGAAAATTCAAACAATGGTGTGTGGGTATCCCAGTTACCTCCAAAATCTATGGCACAAGCTGTTAACATATCTTCTAATGTTTGTATTGTTCTTTCATTTTGCCTATCAGTTTGTGGATGATAAGCTGTACTCATATTTACTTGGGTTCCTAAGGTCTTTTGTAATGTTTGCAAGATTCTTGAAGTAAACCTACTGTCTCTGTCTGATATGATTGATACGGGTATTCCATGTCTAGACACAATTTCTTTCACGTAAATCCTTGCTAGTCTTTCTATCTTATAATCTTCTCTTATAGGTAAGAAATGAGCAGACTTAGTTAATCTATCCACTATAACCCAAATTGTGTTGTATCCACTTGTGGTTCTTGGTAGTTTGGTTACAAAGTCCAGAGTAATCTGGTCCCATTTCCATTCTGGGATTTCTGGTTGTTGCAAATATCCTGAAGGTTTTTGATTGTCAACTTTTACTCTTGAACAAATATCACACTTTTCTACAAATTCTCCGACTGACCTTTTCATGCCTGGCTATTAGTATTAGCTTTTCAAGTCCTTGTACATTTTATTATTTCCTGGATGCACAGAATATCTTGACTTATGTGCTTCTTGTAGGATAATTGTTCTAAGCATGCTATTATCTGGCACCCAAATCCTTCCTTTGAATTTCAGGATTCCATCTGTTTCTTCTTTTAAATCTTTTAATTGTCCTTTGACCTTCAATCTATCTTTTTGTTGAGCTTCTCGAATTTGATTCAACAAATCTGAATGTATTTCTATTCTCATAGCACAACCCGTAATGGTTTAATTCTTTCCTTTCTACTTAAAGCATCAGCTACTACTTTTGTTTTTCCTGGATGATACTTGATTTCACAATCATAGTCCCTTAATAACTCCACCCATCTCCTTTATCTCATATTCAACATCTTCTGATCATATATATGTTGTAAACTTTTATGATCCGTATAAATTACACACTTAGTCCCATACAAGTAATGTCTTCAAATTTTTAGTGCAAACACTACTGCTCCTAGTTCCAGATCATAGTTCTTTTCACTACCTTTAAGTTGTCTAGATGCATATGAAATTACCTTATCCCATTGCATTAAAACACATCCAAAACCTTGACGTGATGCATCACAATATACTATAAAATTATCTGTTCCTTCTGGCAACGCTAAAATAGGAGCACTACATAACTTATTCTTGAGGAGTTCAAATGCCTCATTTTGTCTTTCTTCCTATACATACTTCTTATCTTTCTAGGTCAATTCTGTCAATGGTTGAGCTATTCTTGAGAAATTTTCTATAAATCTCCTATAACATCCTACTAAACCTTGGAATTGTCTCACTTCAGTTGGTGTCTTTGGAATTTCCTACTTCTTTACTGCTTTAATATTTGCTGGATCAACTTGAATTCCATCTTGATTAACTATGTGTTCTGGGAATTGTACTTCTCTTTTCCAAAATTCACATTTTGAGAATTTCGCATACAATTTTTCCTTTCGTAGTAATTCCAAAGTTAACCTTAAGTGTTGTTCATGGTCCTCCTTATTTTTAGAGTAAATCAGGATATCATCTATGAAGACTATAACGAATTTATCTAAATAAGGTTTGCATACTCTATTCATTAGATCCATAAATACTGCTGGAGCATTGGTTAATCCAAATGGCATCACAAGAAATTCGTAATGGCCATACCTAGTTCTAAATGCAGTCTTTGGTATATCTTCCTCCTGTACTCTTAACTAATGATATCCAGATCTTAGGTCTATTTTGGAAAAATAACTTGATCCTTACAACTGATCAAATAAATCATCAATCCTAGGGAGAGGATACCTATTCTTTATGGTGACTTTAAAGAGTTTCCTATAATCAATACACATTCTAAAAGTCTCATCTTTCTTTTTGACAAATAGAACTGTTGCTCCCCAAGGTGATACACTAGGACATATAAATCCTTTATCCAACAATTCCTGTAATTGATTCATTAGTTCTTTCATTTCTGTTGGTGCTAAACGATACGGTGCTTTAGTAATAGGGACCGTCCCTGGAACTAATTCTATTTTAAATTCTACTTGACGAGTGGGTGGCAAACCAGGTAACTCATCAAGGAAAACATCAGGATATTTATTGATAATAGGAACACTTTCTAGATTTATCTTATCTAGTTTTGTATCAACTATATGAGCCAGGAAATCTAAGCATTTCTTTATTAAACATTTTTGTGCTTTCTTACAAGAAAATTATGTTCATAGCACCCGTAGGTTTTTCTCCATACAAACAGAGAGTTCTATTTTCTTTAATCAGAGGAATTTTTATCATCCTTTTGCCATATATAATTTCAGCCTGAATCTTACTTAACCAATCCATACCCATAACAATATCAAAACCTCCTAACTCAAAAGGAATCAAATCTATATCAAAACAATACTCATCTAGGGTTAAAGTACAGTTAGGAATGATTTCACAAGCTTCAATTATTTTACCATCAGCTAACTCTATCATGTATTTGTGCTTTAGTTTCTTAGAGGTTAGATTAAGTGATGGTCTAAATGTATTTGAAATGAAACTACGAGTTGCTCCTTTATCAAATAATACTGTTGCGTACTGATTGTTGATAAGGAAGATACCCGTTACTACTTCTGGTTCATGCCGAGCCTCTTCAGCTTGCATTACGAAAGCTCTTCCATGGGGGTTGTTTTGGTTGACTGGAGCCTTGCCTTTCAACTGTGGACGTTCATTACAAAAATGGTTTTCGTTTCCACACTAATAACAGACTGGTTTAGGGTTGGTAGGGTTCTTACAGTCTCGGGATATATGTCCCTTCTTTTTGTACTTATAACAAATTACTATCATACATTTTCTATGGTGATATCTTTGACAGGTACTGCACCAATGATGACCTTCCGGTTGTGGTTTCTTTTCTCGCGCTACTCCTAAGAAATTCCTTTATGGTGGTCGGGTTAATTTTTTCTGGGGGTTTCCTCCAAATTTCCCTCCCGTGCGTGTGATTGTCATTCCATTTCCTTTTCTCTCCTATTTTTGGATTACTTAAAGATCCATTTCTTATCATTTCATCAGTTAGGCTTCCTGACAGACTTACTGCATCCTGGAAGGTTTTGGGCATTACGATTTAGCTAATCCTCTTATTTGTGATACTAATCCCCAAATATATCTTCCTGTTCTTTTAGCTTCGAGGGTTACCAAATGTGGTACTAATCTAGAGAGTTCGTTATACCTATCAGTATATTCTCGATGTGCTGCTCCTTTCATTTCCAATGCTAAGAATTCACTTTCTAGTTTTTCTCTTTTATTATAGGGACAATATTTTTCAATTACCAGGTTTCTGAATTCTTCCCGGCTCATCCGGTTCATGACATGCCTTCCCTTTGTTTTCATTTCCATTTTCCACCACGATTGTGCCTCTCCGTTAAGTGAATGTGAGGCAAATAGTGTTTTGTAGTTGTTGGCATAATTACTGATTTCTAACACCGATTCTATCTCATCCAACCAACGCAGTGCCTGTACTGCTCCTCTTTTTTCATCAAATTCCCAGGGTCTACATGACATGAAGGTTTTGTAAGAGCATCACTTCATAACTCCATTAATTTCCTCCTCTTATCGTTCCTCTATATTGGCATCTTCTGGACCTTCGTTCCTGTGTGATGTAGTTCCAAAATTCAGGTTCTGTTGTAGCTGAGCTATCAATGTAGGTATTGCAGCTTCTATTTGCTGAGTTACTAATTGAGAAATCCTGTCATTCTCATTTGCAGTATTGTTCACCAGAGTTTCCTCTTCGAGTCTGGTTCTGGGTCGTCCAACCCGCGTCGTTCTTCATACAGGCTGAGTGTTTCTTTTCGGTGGCATGATTCACTATAGTTAATTATGATTAGAATTAAAAAGTAAGAACCTAAAATTTTAACACAATTTTATCTAACACATAACAAATAGTAATTCCAAACACAAAAGATATATATATATATATATATATATATATATATATATATATATATATATATATAT
>BJCO01379947.1:0-16787 GCA_018326465.1 Flaveria floridana | reverse complement strand
AGGGGGTGGTGAATCTTTGAACATCAACATTGCACCACACTTCTACCTGACCTGTTGAGTTGTTATAAACCCTCTTGTCGGGTATGCTGTATCCAAGAAATATACCTTCTACAGCCTTCTCACTAAACTTTCCTATCTGAGTTTTCTTCAGCAGCATACATGGTGCGCCAAACAGTTCTAGATACTCCAGATTGGGTTTACGTCGCTGGAGCAGTTCATAACATGTTTTCCCATTTCGTTTGACCACCAAGACTCGATTGAGCGTGTAACAAGCATTAGCTATCACCTCATTCCAAAATTGAATTGGCAGTTTCGAGTAAGCTAGCATTGTTCTGGCAGTCTCTATCAAGCTTCGATTCTTCCTTTCAGCAATGCCGTTCATTTGTGGAGTGTAGGCAGAAGTAAATTTATGTACAATTCCTCTTTCTTTACAGTATGTCTCCATCCACTGATTTTTGAACTCAGTGCCATTGTTTGATTGGATCTGTCGTACTTTCAACTTGTAGAGTGATTCTAAGGTAGTAACTAGCTGTTTGAATGAGTCAAAAGTTTCTGATTTGGCTTTCAGAAGCATCATTCAAGAGAACCTTGAGTAATCATCTGTTACTACAAAGCAATACCTGTCACCAGCAATGCTCTATGTACTAACAGGACCAAACAGATCCATGTGTAAAAGCTCAAGTGGAAGATTAATTGAAAGAACTTTCTTGGACTTGTCAGCTTTCTTGGTCTGTTTTCCTTTCTTACACACCACACAAAAATCAGGAAGTTGGAAGTTTTTGATAGTTACTCCATTTACCAAATCATTCTGTACCAAATGATTCATCTTCGTTGGATTAATGTGTCCCATTCTCCTATACCAGGAGATTGACTCTTTCTCAGTTGCCTTTGACAAGAAGCATTGAACCGTGTGATCAGTTGTGGATGCTTTTGATAGATCCAAGACATACCAATCATTGTATCTTGAAGCTGACATAAGAACTTTATCCTCCTCAATCACATAGTCCTTTTTCAACATGTAGCACTTCTTGTTGTCGAATACAACCTTAAATCCTTTGTCACAGACCTGGGAAACAGAAAGTAAGTTGTTCTGTAGTTGCTGAACGTAGTTGACCTTGTCAAACTTAACTTTTTCATTTCCTACTTCGCCTTGTGATGTTATGTAACCTCCTTTATTCCCAGCAAATGATACATGTCCCCCTTTAATTTGTCTGACCTTTATTAATGAAAGTTTTAAATTCTGCTACAAAAAAAATGTACGTTTTAAAATGTTTTATGTGCGATGATTGACCTGCTGTAAGCGTCCCGGGAATGGGGCCTTACAAGTTGGTATCAGAGCCAAAGTTTAAGTGAAATGGGTAAATTTTCAAATTAAACCTTAACTTAACTAAGAATGGGACAAAAAGGGAAGGGATGCAAATCTGAGTAGCTGCGTGCCATCAGGTATTTTCTTAACGATAACCGGTATTATGTGCGCATGTTATGTCGTTTATGTGTTGCTGGTAGATCTAGATACTTATGTAGTCAGGACAGGTAACGCTCGGGGTACGAAAAGTAAAGTAAGTGGCTAATCACAACTGGCCACTGTAATTAGGGACTTACTATACTTGACATAAACTGAGCTATTTCCTTGAATGACCGTGTTGGTGTTTGAATCTTTCAGTGTATGATACAGGATGGTCGGTGGTAGATCATGCAAAGCCTCGTGTGGTGGACTTGGTGCTGCATCGCAGCCCAAAACAGGCAGACCTAGAGTTGAGAAGGTGGTTCCTGAGGGACCCGAGACCCCTCATCCGAAGGGTGGTGATGAGAGTGCAAATTTGAGGGTCTCAGTGAAAGAGGCGGTGGTTGAAGAAGTGCATCAGGTCATGCAGACAATTTTGTCATCTGTGGTGACCGAAGTGATTAAGGCAGTACGGGAAGGGGAAAGGCAGGAGAGGAACCGGTCCTCGGGAGGTCGGGAGCAATCGGAGACTGAGAAGATTCCCTCCGATGAGGAGGAGGAGGAGGAGCCTGTGCAGGATGCGGCACGAGGCTATAACTACAGGGCATTTCAAAGGTGTAAGCCCCCTACTTTTGATGGAAACGACACTACTGTTGCTGCTCATCGATGGGTGAGGGAAATGGAAGTTGTTCTGAATATCAGCGAGTGTCGGGAGGACCAAAAGGTGAAGTTTGTTGGCCATTCTTTTATGGACTCAGCTTTATGCTGGTGGGACAACATAGTCCAAGTCGAGGGTAGCAGGGCCATTGGGAGAATGAGATGGTCAAAACTGAAGAAGTTGGTTATTAAGGAGTTCTGTCCTCACCGAGAGATGGATAAGGTCGAGAGAGAGTTTCTATAACTGGAGGCGGGAACGATGACACACCAGCAGTACACCACAAAGTTTAACGAGATGGCATGTCTGGTGTCGGATCAGGTGACGCCTCTGTCACGGAAGATTAAGAGGTACATTCAAGGTTTGCCAGCAGATATCGCAGGCATATAATCGATGCCCGACCAAGAACGTTTAGGTCGGAAGTGGACTTCTCCGGGAGATTATATGATGAGAGGGATGTAGTGGTGGTTACTGAAGGTAGTAGGAAGGGTGGTGGAGATCGGAACTGGGGAGGAAAGAGGTTTGGTCAAGGTGATGCCTTGACGGGTAACAAGAAGGCACGAGTGGATGATCGTCGTGTAGCCACACCGGGTACGGGATCGAAAAGTGTGGAAAATGTGGGAAGGAGCACAGCGGCGAGTGTAGATGGGGGTTGAATGTTTGTTTCAAGTGTGGGAAGCCTGGTCATATGGCACGGGAGTGCAAGGCGGGGAAATGTTTTAACTGTGGCGGGGAGGGCCACATGAGTAGAGACTGCAAGAAGCCAAGGGCTGAGGGTTCCGAGGTAAAGAAGACGGGGAGTGAAGGACCGAGGGCGAGTGCCAGGGCATTCACTATGACACAAAAGGAGGCTAGGACGGACCCTGACGTTGTGTCCGGTACGTTTCTGGTGAACCAAACTTTAGCTTCTGTGTTATTTGATCCGGGTGCTAGTAGAAGTTTTATTTATGCTGCTTTCTGTGCTAAACTGGCTGTTAATAGTAGACGTGTGGACGTGCCTTTTGATGTAGAAACTGCTACAGGTAAGTCTACCCAGATTTCTGAGATGATAGAGAACGGTGATGTGGAATTAGTAGGTTATAAGTTTCCTGTTAGACCGTTTGTGATGATCCTAGGTGGTTTCGCTTTGGTTCTTGGGATGGATTGGTTGGCGGACTTTGAGGCGAATATTGTGTGTCGAAAGAAGAAGATTCGTTTAATAGCGCCTGACGGGAGTTCAGTAACTGTTTATGGGGATCGGTCATGACGATCCCGAAAGTAATCTCAATGGCGGTGGCGGGAAAGTGTATGAGGCGTGGATGTAGCGCCTACTTTGCTTACGTGAAGGATGTGGATACGCCAACACCACAACTATCCGATGTTCCGGTTATGTGTGACTTTCCAGATGTGTTATCAGAAGAGTTATCAGGAGTGCCACCTGACCGAGAGATCGAGTTTCAGATTGTCTGATACAAGGTGCCTAACCAATTGCCAAGGCGTCGTATCGTTTGGCTCCGACTGAGATAAAAGAGTTGATGGAGCAATTGCAAGAGCTACTTGATAAGGGATTCATTAGACCGAGTATCTCTCCTTGGGGTGCTCCGGTCTTATTTGTAAAGAAGAAAGATGGTAGCATGAGAATGTGTATAGACTACCGTGAGCTGAACAAGTTGACAGTGAAGAATCGGTATCCGTTACTGAGAATTGATGATTTGTTTGATTAGTTTCAGGGTGCCAGTTGGTTTTCAAGGATAGACCTTCGATCGGGCTACCATCAGCTAAAGGTGAAAGAGCAGGATATTCCTGAAACAGCTTTTCGTATGCACTACGGTCACTACGAGTTTCTTGTCATGTCTTTTGGTTTGACAAACGCGCCAGCTGCCTTTATGGATCTGATGAACCGAGTATGTCGGTTGATGTTGGATAAATCAGTGATTGTGTTTATTGATGATATCCTGATTTATTCAAAGAGCGAGATAGAGCATGCCAGTCACATTCGAGGGGTGTTGGAGATGTTGAGGAGGGAGAAACTGTATGCCAAGTTCTCCAAACGCGTTCTGGTTGTGTGAAGTTCAGTTCTTGGGTCACGTGGTAAATCCGGAGGGGATTATGGTGGATCCGGGAAAGGTGGAAGCGGTGATGCAATGGAGGTCTCCAAAGACGCCATCCGAGATTCGCAGTTTCTTGGGTTTGGCGGGCTACTACAGAAGATTCATCCAAGACTTTTCCAAGATTGCTTGTCCACTAACCAAGTTGACCCGGAAGGATGTAAAGTTTGTGTGGGGTCAAGCTCAGGAGAAGGCATTTGAGGAATTGAAGGCGAGGTTGACCCAAGCTCCTGTATTGTCATTACCCGATGGAAGCAAGATCTGGTGGTTTACTCTGATGCTTCCTACTCGGGATTAGGGTGTTTGTTAATGCATAGAGGGAAGGTTATAGCCTATGCATCCCGACAATTGAAAGTTCATGAGGTTAACTATCCTACCCACAACTTGGAGCTAGCAGTTGTGGTCTTTGCACTAAAGATTTGGAGGCATTATCTTTACGAAACGAAGTGCACCATTTTCACTGACCACAAGAGCTTGAAGTATTTCTTCAAGCAGAAAGACTTGAACATGAGGCAGATGAGATGGTTGGAGCTCATAAAATATTATTATTGTGAGATCCATTATCATCTGGGCAAAGCCAACGTGGTGGCGGATGCCCTTAGCCGAAAGGAAAGACCCGAGCCGATTCGGGTGAAGGCGTACCAGCTGATTATAACCTCTGATGTGATGAAGCAAGTCAAAGAGTTTCAAGACGAGGCATTGAAAGAAGATCATCTTAACTCTGAAAGGATGAGAGGTCTGGTTGCGGAATTGGGTGAAAACTTACTTGGTGTTAAAACCCAATTCGGGCGGATATGGATTCCTCGTTTTGGGGATCTACGGGTGAAGATTATGGATGAAGCTCACAAGACTCGATACTCTATTCATCCCGGTGCTACAAAGATGTACCAACACATGAAGAAAGATTATTGGTGGCCTGGTATAAAGCGTGACATGGTGGAGTATGTGAGTAAGTGCCTTACTTGCTTGCAAGTGAAGGCCGAGCATCAAAAGCCATATGGAAAGATTCAACCTTTGGATATACCGGAGTGGAAGTGGGAGCACATCACCATGGATTTATTACGAAGCTGCCACGTACTCCGAAAGGGTATGATGCAATATGGGTGATTGTTGACCGCTTGACGAAGAGTGCTCACTTTCTACCGACACGCGAGACATATTCATCCGAGAGGTTGGCAGATCTTTTCATTAAGGAAATTATGACTCGTCATGGTGTGCCGGTGTCGATTGTGTCCGATCGTGACACCCTGTTTACATCTAAATTTTGGAAGAAATTTCACGACGCAATGGGGACGAGGTTGCATATTAGCACGGCTTATCATCCTCAGACTGATGGTCAGTCAGAAAGGACAATTCAAACATTGGAGGACATGCTTCGGGCATGTGTGATTGATTTTGGAGGAAGTTGGGATGACCACTTACCGTTAGCTGAATTCTCATACAACAATAGTTATCATGCCAGCATTGGTATGCCACCTTATGAGATGTTATACGGTAGGAGAGGCAGAACACTCGTTTGTTGGGGTGATATTGGTCATAAAGAGTTAGGGAGCATTGAGGTGATCGATGCTACGACTGAGAAGCTCGAAAAGATCAAGGCCTTCATTAAGGCAGCCAAAGACAGACATAAGTCGTATGCTGATAAACGACGCAGGCCGATTGAGTTCCAGGTGGGTGACCGGGTTATGTGGAAGGTCTCACCTGGGAAGGGTATCATTCGGTTCAGAAAGCAGGGTAAGTTGAGCCCGAGGTACATAGGCACTTTCCAAATCATTGCTCGAGTAGGGAAGGTGGCCTATAGACTGGAGTTACCAGATGAGTTAAGTTTAATTCACCCGACATTCCACGTATCTCATCTAAGGAAGTGTTTGGCGGATGAGGATATGATTGTAAAACTAGAGGACATCAAAGTAGACGAACGACTCAATTATGTGGAGCAACTAGTGGCGATCATCGATCGAAAGGAGAAGAGGTTGAGAAATAAAGTGGTTCCTATTGTGCGTGTACAGTGGAAGCACAGGAAGGGATCCAAGTCAACATGGGAGACCGAATAGGAAATGAGACAGAAGAGGAAATGAGACACCATTACCCATATTTGTTCGAGGAATAACAGGTTTCAGGGACGAAACCTATATAAGGGGGTGGACTTGTAACACCCGAGAATTTTCTTTGAAGCCGTCGAAAGAAGAAAAAGAAATAAAGTCTAAAGTCGTGGACCAAACTTGCCAAACAGGAGAAAATTCGTAAAGAATAGGAGATTAAGAGGGGGAGGGCAGCCACATCCTCCCCACTCTTGTGAAAACCCAGCAAAAAGAGAAAGAAGAGAGAAAGAAGAGAGAAAAGAGAGAAAAAGGTTGGTTTGGGTGGATCCGAGCACGAAAATTGTCGGGTAGGGAGTCAACATGAAGCTCTTCTTCTTCTTGTAGTTTGTGTGAGTTCTAGGACCCCTATTTTACTCGTTTTCAATTGATTTGGGGATGTAACGCATAGTAAACCCGTTTTTGTATTTGTGTGTGTTTGACCCATTTGGGTGAGTTTGCATGTGATGCGTTTGGAGTTTGTTTCAGGCTTGTGTGTACTTGAATGGTGTTGTAGTATGCATTCCTAAGGTTTAGGATGGTTGATTTGGGCTTAGAATGGGTTTGGATGAGCTTGGAGGTCGATAATGATAGATTGGGTTCGGGATGAACTACGTTCTGCATCAGTTAGGGCTGGGCGACCGACTGAAGGCCATACGGCCGACTGGAGGGCGATTGGGGTTCAGTCGAACGATTGAGGTTCAGTCGCACGACTGGGGGTCCAGTCGCACGACTGGGGGTCCAGTCGCATGGGAAGTCATGCGACTGAGAGTCCAGTCGCATAGGTGCTCATCCGCATGAGGTCCATTCGCATGAGGTCCATTCGCATAGTGTTCATTCGCACGATTGAGAGTCCATTCGCATGACTAGGCGTTCATCCGTATTGGTGTTCATCCGTATAGGTCCATTCACATGATGTTCAGTCGCATGGAGGCTATACGACTGAAGGGTGCCCATACGCCCAAATAGGGTTGTCGTACCCAAGGGGAAGCATAGTTTGATTAGTGACTTTCAAGGGAAAGTGTAGATGTAAGTTTCGATGTAAAAGTTCCCGTAAGTGCATGTAAGATGGTCGTTGAGGTCTTAGAAGTTATGTTGGGCATGATAAGGATGATGGTGCATGGTTATGCATGATGTATGTTATATATGTATGATGTTGCCCTGTATGATTATGCTATTTATGTATGAGGATGTTCCTCGTTATGATGTATGTTTATCTTTCCCGTGGCTTTACGTGTTATGTTTATGAATGAATGTAAAGTATTATGTAACGTAAAGTGGAAGATAATGAAAAGAGGAACAAAATGAAAGAATGCATGCATTAACGAATGAATGAATGAAAGTAAGAGAAGGCTTGCAAGTAATTGTATGGAGGTTCACACCCAATGAAGGGTGTTAGCTCAACTGTGTGCGGGTTAGCTACCCTAGAAGGATGCACACTGGGGTCCAATCCTTGTGATTTACCATATGTATGGGATCCTTGCCGCTTGCCCTAGGTACTGGAGTCAGCTTCGTGCATAATGTTCAAGGTCTATGAAAGACGTCAGGCCCAGTAACCAGCTTCGTGCACAATGTTCAGGGTATAGCACATGGCATTGATCCAGAACGAAAGAGAAAAGATAAGTGGTGAATATACTTGCCCTAGGTACTGGAGTCAGCTTCATGCACAATGTTCGAGGTCTATGAAAGACCTTAGGCCCAGTAACCAGATTCGTGCACAATGTTCGGGGTAATGTACATGTCATCGAAAGTAATAAACGTACGAATGAATGTAATGAACGTACGAATGAATGTAATGAACGTACGAATGAATGTAAGGAACGTACGAACGGAAGTAAGAATTTATGAATGAATTTGAACGAAAGTAACGAAAGTGAATGTTAACGATTTACGTTAAATGAACGAAAGTTAACAAATGAATAATAAAGATAAAATGATATTATCTATGTGTACGTATGATGTGTGATCGCATGTAAGTAAAGAACGGTTTTAACGAAAGAAAATCATGCTTTATTATAAAACTAGAACTCACTCAGCAACGCTGACTTTTTATGTGTTTCCAGTTGGCAGGTAACGTTGCTGAGGATGGCACGGGACGGCTACTCAGCTCTTTTTGGATGGCATTCTTTTTTTAATGCTTTTGCAATGTAATGTGAACAAACTATGTTTTGTAACGATTGTTGTATTATGTTACAAAAGTGTTTATTAAAGGAAATGAAGCTATTGATTTAAAAGTTTCCGTTGCATGTTTTATTTAAGTTAATGCAATTATACGTTTTATGTACGATGATTGACCAGCTGTAAGCATCCCGGGAATGGGGCCTTACATGAAAATGAGAGACGAGTTCCCTGTCATGTGCCTGGACGCCCCATTATCAATAATCCATGTATTTATGATAGCACTATAGCGGACACCCTGCATATTCAAAGAAACTTATCAGTTCAGATTTGGGACCTAAGCCTTAATTGGCTTGGGTGTCCCGGAGGAATCACACATCATAAACTCAACCCATTGACCTTCAGAAGATGAGGGCATATCTTTCTTCTTAATTTTGTCACTACCAGACAAATTACTTGACTTTTCTTTCCATAAGCCAGTTTTGTGTAAGACCTGTTTGTGATAGAGAGACGACTGGCTTATTGTTTAAACTTTAGGTTCACTAATACTCTTTGGTGGTGTAGTAGATCTCCTTTGAGTAAAACTTTGTTTGGTATCATTAAGTTCAATTTTCTTTTTGGGAGTCTGATAGTAAGGACAATTTGAAGATATATGTCCTCGTTTTCCATAGTTGTAGCAAGATCTTACTTCTATAGATTTAGGAAAATATTTATGAGGGTTTGAGTTTTGCACACGTGTGATCTTTGTCTGTTTGGGTTTAATAACATCCTTCTTAGATGTTTCAGTCTGATTAACAAAATTAATTGTTTTAACGTTTTGTACATCTTTAACTTGTACTTTATTTGGACTTTGACATGGATCACGTGATTGGTTAACTGATTTGGTCATTTTAGATTCTGAAATAGACATGTTTGAACCTGACTTTACATTAACCTTTTCAAATTGTTCATCCAAATTCACAACAGGCATCTTACTTTAGATTTCAAAGTAGCCTCCTTCTGTTTAGTGATCTTTTGTACATGTTTGACTGTGGAATCGGGATCACTAACCAGAGGAGTGGATACCACATGATCCTTTACTGGGTTGTCATTTACAGGTCTACACTTTGTATTTAAAAGGATTTCATGTGGTGGTGCTACTGTCTTGTACCCCAGACCTTCCCTATTGTTTCGTTCTTTCACTAAGTTTTGAACTATGTGAGAAGAACTAGTCCAACTATGCAGTTTTTGTTTTAAAGAATATACCTCGACTTCCAAAACTGCTTTTTCTTTTTTGGTCTCTTCTAAAGAATTTAGATAAAACTTTATATCATTTGATTGATTTAATGCAACAACCTCGGTTTCCCTTAGTCGTTTTCCCAAAAGTTCTATCCTTTCTTTAAAACTGCACTCATTTTGTTTTAAACTACGATTAGCCTGAGTACATAGTTGTAAAGCATTTACTAAGTTATCATAGTGTTCTGATAACCTAGCAAATTTGAAATCAATGCTTTCTCTAAACTTATCACAGTCATGACAATCATGTTTATCAAATAACTGGTCTAGAGAACTTACCTGTGATGAATCGGTTGGGTTAGTCATCAAAGCAGAATCAGATCCTTTTGTAACAGGAGATTATGTACTTGTTGCTCTAAGATCTTCTTCAACCAGGTGATTTACCACGTTCGTAGCTTCTTCAACATCCGACATTGCTTGCTCAGTTGCACCCTCACTTTCACTAGCATACTCATCATCTACTACTTCAACAAAAGCAATATTTGATTCTCCGGGAGAAACAAACCTGAAGGACTAGTCTTGTCCTTCATCATCTTGAGCTGTAAGAGCCTTTGTATCTTTGCTTGAAGAAGTAGTTCCAATTTGTTCCTTGTCTTGACGGGTGAAGGTTGAAAATGGGTTTCCATTACCTGTTTTCTTGGGCTTTACACATTCATGTTTAAAATGCCCCTTTTCACCACAGTTAAAGCATGTTACCTTGGTTTTGTCAAAACCAAACGTCGTGTCCTTTATGGCTACTAGGTTCTGTCCCGTCTTCTTGACAAACTTTTTAGCTCTTCTGACTGCACTTGCTAAGGCCCACATAATATCCATTCTTTCTAGCTCATTTTCATCAACTTGCTCGTAGTCTTCATCTGCAAGGTGACAATTTCCAATCTTCCTTGCAACTAAACCATCATAGGATTAAACAACCACTGCTAGAAGATCCTTGTGCTCCTTTGCAACTTCCACAGTGATATTACCGAGATTCTCGGTCTTCAACTTTGTAGAATTGGCTTCATGCACTATATATTGAGTAGGAGACGACCCTAAAAATTCTTTTATTATATTACGTTACAATCACGATTAATGTTATGTTTAGTATGTATATATTATAGATATACGTGTGCATGTTTGCATGCATGCCTATATATTAGTGATTTATGTATGCATGTATGTTTTTGTACCCGAAACTCACACATACATGTATATATATACAAATTTTTACGTATGCATGTTTGTATACATATAAAAACATGAAAAATTTTCGTATGCTTATATGTATGTATGGTTAGCATGTATATATGTTTACTTATGTATATATATGATATAAGCTTACAAAAGTCACTTATGTATATATCTATGAGTATATATGTATATATATATGTACATATTAAAACTAAACTAAACTAAATCAAGAACTTTAAAACTAAAAACCAAAAACTAAAAACCCAAACCACCCTTCCCCTACACCCCTCGGTTAACACCATCAAACCACCACCCGAAGAACACCACCTCATACCACCATCCAAAACCACCATACCACCACCATACCCCTCGATCACCACCTTATCCTATCACCTAGTTATCCATGAGATTAAGTAACTTGTTTCACTTGACTTCCTTCCCAAACCCGCCACCTATGCCTCGTTTTCTTGCTTTCACACACCACAATCCGCCACCACACCACCCTATCATACACCTAGATGTTCTTGTCGACTAAGTAAGTTTTGACACCATGGATTCCCTCAAACCGCCACCACATCACTATAGTTATTACAATGAAACAAGGTGGCAATCTCTCGGTTCAAGGCATCATGGAACCGCCACCTCCCCACCTAGGCTACTTGGTGACTCACTAAGCCTAAAAACTACTCTCTTGCATTCATAATAAGGCCTCTCAACAACCACATCCCCTTGTCCTTCGAATTATACGCACACAACCACCACCTTTGTCTCTTGAAGCACATCCACCATCACCTTACTCCCTTCTCTCTCGGCTCTCACCAACCGAACAACCAACACCCAACCACAACCAGCTCCAGAACCACCACACTCGATTACCACCCTTCTTTCCCTCTCGATCTTAAGGTAGCCAAAAACCCCCTCAAAAGGTTTAATTTACTAATCTTTAATTTTTGTTACATATATGCTACAAAACACATATATGGTTAGTTTTGGTACTAAACATACCAAAACCAATCTTGAGAGTCTTTAGTTCATTTAATCATAAGTGATGAGTTACAAAAACTCAGAAACTTATGATAAAAAGGATATATCTTGAGTTTACAAGATTAAATCTTGTAAATATTCAAGAAAATCTAGAAAAATATTAAACAACCATAATTATGGGAATAAACATTGGAAAATTCTCATTTTTATATTGAAATATTGATCTGAAAACTTTGACAAAGTTTTGATAAGTAAATAATTTATATAAGTTATTTTATAATGAACAATAGAAGAAAATATCAAAAATAGAAATAAATTTGGGAAAATTCTGATAAATTCACAGGATGATTAAATTTAAGGTATAAAAGCCTCTGGAATTATTTCAGAATTTTATTCCTTATTATGATGAAGATATGAATTTTTATATGTTCTGTAGGAAATAAATCAAAATAAATATTTAACGTAAATAATAAATTCTGATAAAATCATAGATGTAATATTAAATCATAGACTACAGAATATATAATTTTTATAATTTTTTAAGTAGTATAAGTATTTTTACTAAATATTGAAATTATTGTAAAAATAATAGAAACTGGTATGTTATGATTTGGACTTTGACATAATTATATGATGTTTGGTTTTGTATAAGAAGTCTTCTATCAAATTTTGGGAATTTATGAAGGACAGAAGCTATTTCTAACCAATTATGAGAATATTATAAAGGTTATAGAAAATAATCTGTTTGGATTTGGATGCTATAAAAATTACGAGATGTTACTGATTTTTCGGGTAAGGTTCTACAAAGTTTTGATGATTTTTGGACAGCATTAGGTATTTTTGATAATTTATGAGGAATTTGGACTAATTATGTATAAATAAATTGTGAAAAGTTTTTGTGGTAACATTTTTGGTAGAACTTCAAAAGATACTTACATCTGAGGTTCTAAAAATTCTAAAGAAAATATTGTCTCATACTGTGAACTGTTTTGTTAGGTTCAAGTGAGAAGACACGGTGATTTCATAGCCCTATTTTTCAACCATTTGGTATTCAACCAAGTTTTGGGGGAAAAAGTATACTGTTTGGGTTGATGTATTATTTTTGAAAATCTTTTTGTTGCTTACTGTCATTTGCGATACAACCATTAGTTCGAATGAGGAACCGTCCGATAATGTTAGTAGCGCTACTTAGGAGAATATTTGTACCAACCGGATGAGTGTTGCTACTATTTTCCTGCATCTAACCGAATGGGGGTTAGGATGTAATATTATCTGATTTTGTGAATTATTTCATGACAGTATGATTATATTGTGAGCAAGTTTGGTTGTAATTAATACATCAACAAAATATTTGTCTGGATTAAACCTATGTTCTCACAAACATTTTTGTTGACTGGTTTAGTGTACTTTTTCAGGAAACAATGAGTAACACTTTTGACATTAGCTTTAAAGTGCACAATGGTTGGGGAGAAGTGGTAGGAAGGGTTTGTGTCACGTTAACTGTCAACATCGTTGATGGTAGTGTGTATGTTGATGCACACTTCCACCGTATCTGAAGACATGTAGTAGTTTAATGATGTAGTAAAAAGATTATATCTAATTTTGGAATTTATGTATAAGATGTAATCATGAATATTATGAATAAATGCGTGTCCTACTTTCTTGTTTTAAGCATATGTATTTAATATTTATTCCACTATAATTAATGTACTCTGATAAAGTAAGTCACACCCAAACCGCATTTCACGCTTCCGCCGGGATGTGACAATGCACTATATATTGAGTAGGAGATGACCCTGACGATTTTGGTGCCGAAGCTGTGGATGAGGCAGTAGCAGATGAATTGGACATATAAGCTGTTTGTAGAGGTGCTCCAGAAATAGTTGGAGACAAAACTGAGTTGTAGAGTGAAGGATTCTGAACATCGGATCCTTTCTTTGACTTGTACTTCATCCTCAGCTCTTCTTCTCTTAACTTCAAGATGAAGTCATTAATGTCCAACGTTGCTAAAATGTCATTCTGTCTGAGATTGGACACAAATGAATCCCATTTCTCATGTAACCTATCAGCAAAACTTGAAACTTTATCTTCCATTGATGTGGTTACACCACGAGTGTGCAGTTAACTCATGAGATGATAGAACTTGTCAATTATGTCATCTAGGCTCCCATTCCCAATTGATAAGAAATTATCAAACTCCTTCTTGAGAGCCTTAGCCTTCAGTGCCTTTAATGTTGCATTACCTTCATACCTCTTTTCCAAGGCCTCTTATAACTTCTTAGACTGCTTATTCTCAGAGAATTGGTGAAATCTTTAGGTATTGACTGAGTCAACAGGGCATAAGCTTTCTTTTCAGTATTATGCAAAGTCTTTTGTGATTCACTCATTCCCCCAAAGTATGTTTTCCCCCATTAGCACTGACTGGTACCACGTAACCAGTCTTAATAGAAGTCCAAAGATTGGGATCAACTCCTTTTAAGTAAATCTCGAACCGCTATTTCCATTGTGGATAATCATCTAACGTGATAAGCTTCGATGGTTTATTGTGATTTCCTATCTCATTTTCCAAAAGCAGAAGGTTCTGGATGCGTGAGTCCTTCCCTACAGTAAACGCAGCAAACTGATCTTCCATTTGTATAAGCTTGAGACTTGGAGAACAGAACAATTTCAATCGTACGAATGGACTATACGGATGGTTCACTCGTGCGAATGAAGGGTGCGAATGAATTCAATCGTGCGATTGGATTCAGTCGTGCGTATGAACTAGACGAATGGACTCAAACGACTGGAGCTGTTCAGTCATGCGAATGAAGGATGAGACTGAGTTCGGTCGTGCGAATGAAGTGTACGAATGAGTTCAATTGTACGAATAAGCTATTCGTGCGACTAAAGGCTGTTGTTTTGGCAAAATCGATGGTTTTGACACTTTGACACAAAAACACGATTTTTTAAGAACCCTAATCTGTCGTATAGTGAATAATCGAAACTTTAAAGTTAGAAAACTTCGAAAACACCTTTTGACTAAAAAAAATTAACTCTTTGGAATGAAAACGTTAAGTTTAACACCAAAAACTAATCGAATCACACGTAAAATCAAGAGCCAATGCTCTGATACCACTTGTTAGGACCGTGTACATACGGAGTACTAACTGATAATGTGTGAAACCGGATCAAAAAGTGCGGAATCCTATTAGATTGGCGATCCAATCAGTGAGAACGTTACTTTGATCGATATTAGAATAGACTATACGTTAAGTATGAGTAGAAATCAATCAAGAACGAACTATGAAGTTGGACTGATGAATAGGGACGCTCTGGTCCGCTAGGGTACGTAAGTATTCGAAGTGTTTTCAATTGTTACGTTTTTCCATGAATTAAGTGGTATTTATAGGTTTGGAGTTTTCATTCGTGCGACTGAACCACTAGTATGGTTCAGTCGTGCGACTGAATCATGCGATTGAGTCATACGCACGACTGAAGGTTCAGTCGTGCGACTGAGTTAGTCTTATGTTTCAATCGTACGACTGATCCACTCTCCTGGTTTAATCGTGCGACTGGTCCATAAGCATGATGAATTCATGCGTATGGTCTATTAGCATGAGCCATTAGCATGAACTATCAAACAACATCAAACATATATAGTTAGTTCATACATGTGCAACACATTCAATATAATGATATCATGACATAATCAAAATATAAATCAAACATCACAATGCAGTTTATACCATTCATTCAAACCATTACATCATTACACATGTGTAAGACATGAAAGACTTTTACATTCAAGCTCATAAACTAGGTACATTAACATGTATCAACAGAATACATTTTTGTATGATCGTATCACCCCAATTCATGTAAATAAGACTCAAAAGATTGTATCACAAAATGACAAAACTTAGACATTAATATTAGTAAACGAAAACATACTCGCCTATTTCCTCTGGTCTCAATTTCATCATCGCCACCCACTTTCTGTTTTGTTCTATCTTGACATCCTCTACGAACAAAGACATTAGAAAGCCATAATTTGGTGAAAACAATCTCAATTAATTAAACAACAAAGGTATATGAATTTTATCATTTAGTCATCGATGTTGGTCATAAAAACTATTATTAATCATGGTTATTGTTCTGGAGTTTTGCAGTAAATCGATTAGTTTCCTTAGACCCATTTGTTTATTATATTTCTTTGCTCATAAAATTACCAATTATTTTAAATCAAAAGCCTTATACACCATTTAGGTTTTTATTCTCATTATGAAGTTGTCCATTTGTGTTTTCACTTCCTATTAAGGTTGTTTCATTTTTTAAAAATACCTTTAAAACTTGTTTTGTATTGAATTATATGCAGAGATGCATAGATGCACATATGCATATATTTTTTTGACTTACGAACACACACGATAGTCATTTTCAAAAACATTATTTACTGTGGGTTTTCACATAAAAAAGTAACTAAATTAACATAATAAAATTACCATAATACCCTTAAAAATAAAAAAAATATTTGAAACTAGAAAGTAAAAATGAGTGGCTAAAAATTGTTCGGTTGGTTCTTAACAAATTTTCTATTCTCAATTGAATGCAACCATATACATATATACATATATATATATGTATATATACATATATACATATAAAAATATATATATATATATGTATATATATACATGTATATATATATATGTGTGTGTGTATATATATATGTTGATACATATTGATGTACCTAGTTTATGTTCTGAAATATAAAAGTCTTTCATGTCTTACATATATGTAATCGATGTAATGATTGAATGAATGATATATGAAGTGCATTGTGATGTTAATTTATGTTTGATTATGTCATGATATCATTATATTGAATGTGTTGCACGTGTATTAACTAACTATATAGGTTTGATGTTGTTCTACATGGTTTTAAGTCAATAAGAACTTAGAAGTATGTTTAACTTATCCATGTGATAGTTCATGCT
>BJCO01379909.1:0-13431 GCA_018326465.1 Flaveria floridana | reverse complement strand
TATATATATATATATATATATATATATATATATATATATATATATAGATAGATAGTTAGATATATATATATATATATATATATGTATATGTAGAAATATATACATACATATATAGTGTAGAGTTTATTTGAAAACTAAAAAAAATTAAGAAAACTATTAAACTAAATCTAAGCCACTGATTTGATTAAGATCCAAAGATCAATGGTTGTAGTGATATTGAAAAGGGTGGTCCTACACAAGTACAAATATATATATTTTTTATTAAGAAAAACTAGGACTATAGATCTTAAACAAATCACATATAAGATCTTTTTTAAGACTTAATTACACGGGTGGTCCTTGTGGTTTGGTCTGATTTTACTTTTTATCCATAACTTTTTAAAATTACAAGATTGGTCCAAAACTTTGCACAATTATAACAATGATAGTCCCTGAAGCGAGTGCCTATTAACTTTGACTATTAAATTTTTTATAACAATATGGTCGGCGGGTTTTGACAATAGTGATACAACCCGCCATTGTGGTCGGTGGGTTCTGGGTAAACTTGAACACCTTCAATAATGTGTTCTTCTTCCTTCAATTATGTGTTCCTCTTTCATTTTCAATCACACAAATCATCAACTTCAATACCCACTTTCCACATTTAATTTTCTTTCATTTTCAACCACACAAATCACCAACAAATCACCAACTCCATTTCATTTTATTTGTAAACACTACATTCAACCCACACTAACACGCATCTTTTACATATCTTCATTATACAAAAAAAATTCTTACAAAACTAGTTGGCGAATTACACTGGGTCCTATTAACAATGAGTTATTATTCTTGGGTGGCGAGAATAGAGCGGCTCACTATTTTCAAAATCCACCGAGTGATGTTGGTATATTTAGAGCTAGAAGGGGTGACTAGAATATTTGACAACACATTGCTGAAAAGCCTATCCCGCATAATGTCATGCGTCATATAAGGTCGGCGGGTTTCGAATGTATTATCGACTGTGGATATCATACACTTGTCTGTAGTCTCATTACTGCTTTGGTAGAGAGATGGTGGTCAGAGACACACACTTTTCACTTTCCTATTGGAGAATACACGGTCACCCTTCAAGATGTCCAGGTATTATGGGGTTTAGAGGTTGATGGTGATGTTATTTCTTGCACTGATGAGTTGATGAACAAAACTCAGATTTTAATGAGGTTTGAACATTTTACTGGTTATTCTCTTAATTCACGTGTGATGGAAGGTAACAAAATTAATCTGGCTGCTATTCTAGATTAATTATATTTTACTTAGTTGGGGAAACTTTATTCCCGGATACATCTTCTAACATGTTGTATGTTAATTATTTAACCCACATTGAAAATTAAGTAGTTGTGGGCAACTAAGCTGGGGTAGTACTTTTTTTTAGTATGATCGTATAGACAACTTTGCAAAGCAACAAAAATAACAGTAATTGATGTTGGGGGTCCCTTATTCTTGCTACAACTATGCGCGTGAGAAAGATTACCTACCTTGGCTCCAATTAATAACCCCGTTATAGATTTTACAAAACCCTACGATGCAAGCTATATTAAAATAATGTACAAATTTTTGGTACATGTATTATTTGTATGTTTAATAATAAAAATTTATCAATTAAGCGTTGGTTTAATTGATATTTTTGAAAGATAACAAGGCAACAAACTTAGCTATGTTAACACCACTCCGCATTGCCTGAGCACGTACCGATCCACAAGACATTCGTTAAATGACAGGATGGTATTTGACTTTTCAATCATATATTTTCAAAAAAATAGATTTTACAAGGTGCTATAAATTTAATTATATGTTTTTATTTTAGTTTAACTATAGACCTTATGATCATCTTATCCAATATCTACGTGAAATTTATACAAATGGTCTTATGTGCTGGAGGAGTGACACATATCTCATCTGTTGGGAATACGTTGAGCCCCACTGTGCTAGCAGGGTTTTACGACAATTTGGAATGACCCTCAACCGATCCCAACAATTGTACTACTAACATGGGAGGAACATTTCGGACTCCATTCCACTGCTCGTAGAGGTGGAAGAAACAATGATTGGAAAGAAAAGTATAATTTTTATGTTCAAGCATGGGGGTTGAGACATGATACTCTTGTGAATGGTAGTTACACAGAAATGACAGTTGCGTCCGAATCATACCTGAGCTGGTATATGGATCTTACAGTTACATATGTAAAGAACCCAAGCCGTCAAGACCTAAACCCGCATGGGTTTCAAAACGAAGGGCAAAGAATGACAATGATGGTATTATTATTATTATTATGATTATTATTATTATTATTATTATTATTATTATTATTATTATTATTATTATTATTACTACTACTACTAGTACTACTACTATTACTATTACTATTTTGTATTACTAACATAGTTTAATTATAGATGGAAGGGATGAACCAATTTTATCAAAGGTCAGGAGATGAAATGGGTACGGACATGGCTAGTCTTTATATGAAGTTTACACATGTTGATCACGAAGGCTGTCTACCTACACATATGATGCAAAATACAGTTGAGATTAAACTTCCACTTGTCCCACAACGTTTACGTAGAAGGGGTGGGGGACGAGAGAGGGTTGGTGGTCAGGCTGTTGAAGAAAATAAGAGACAGCGGGATATGGGACGGGAAGACTTTCACGGAGGGAATGAGTTTGTATCATCACATTTAAACTCTCCATCCTAACAATTTAGAGACATGGGTAACCCATATTTTTTAATGGTGGAACATCAAACACCTCGTTTGAAATGGGTACCCAAAACTATGAGGAGGTGGATACATCAAATACTTACGCGTCCCCTCAAATAAATTTTTTAAACCAGTTTCAACAGTCTGAGCCATTACCATATATCCCTTAGTTTCAATAGACGTTTCCAGATGCTGCGCGGTTTTCAAATGCATCACTGTGTCTGTTTGACTTAAATGTGTTAATTGACGAAGTTTCTGATGCTGCTATTCCTACCCAACCTACACAAATGTAATATAAATTAATGAAAAAAAGAGACATGGAATGTTTTGTTATTTTTCATCTATTGTTTATTTTAGTAATCATGTTTTGATTTATAAACAACCAACAAATAAAAATACATAAGCATGATTTTATTAATACTGAAACACAAATATAAAATTATTTCCAATGACAATCTTCATTTGAGTATTCTGAATTTGATAAGTGCTCCCCTGGATAGGGATTAAAGTTGTATGTTGTTTCTACTTGTTTTCTGGGATGGTCATAAACATAAGCACTTTTCAATACTTCCGGGTCTTTATTTTTCTTCGGGTTCATCTGCAGGATGAGCTCTAGGTTCATCTCTGGTTCTTTATCTGGTTGAGGACGGTCACACGATGTTTATAAAATTTAAAATAGATAGAATATTCAAACATTTTAGTAAATAACCAAAAGATCAAAAGTCAAAGTTTATAATATAGTCTTATACATATTAACATATCGATCTTCAAAAATACTGATACTCTGTTTTACTACAGCAACGAAAGCAGTTCTCACCGATACGAAAACTTATTAAACCTTTGTTAGCATTTGAAGAAGAAGAATCGTTGACAATAGTAGAAGATGAAGAGTTTTTGGTATTGGATGAAGAAGAAGAAGATATATCCATGATATTGGATGAAGAGTTTTGATGTGTGTTATGAAAATGATAAGAAGAGTGAAGAGAAATAAGTTAGAAGGTGTGATATATATAGTAGGATTTGAGGTGATACAACTTACGAGGGGTTCCACTAAAAAATAAGAAAGATGCAACTTTTATTAACTTCAATAAAAATACACATAATAATAGTTCTTAAAAAACATAAAGCAGAAAATCATGGATGCAAGTTTGGACACGTATTCATGTTGTGACCCGTCCGTCTACATATGGAACATCTACGTATAACATGTTCACCTGGATGACAATGAACATCCATTTCGTTATGTATCCTATGGGTGCGTCGCCTACCTTGTTTTATGGTAATCTTTGATGGATCTCCTCTAATCCTCCAACCTGGGTCCATCCAATAACTAGGGTGACAAAGCGGGTAAAAATTTCCATTATATTGTTCCTGATAAACTGCAGTAGTGTATACCAGGTGCACAATATTAAGAAGAGATAAACCTCTCTGTCAACATACCGCAATTACATGTGAGCATTGGAATCTTTGCATTTGTCACTTACCATATGTATAGGTTCTTTCTATGAATTTCATAGTATAATCATTTACACCCACTTCATTTGTATGTAACTTTGACATAACCCTGTACCTTGCCTCTATGTAATAAAACTCTGTTATCACATATTCCTGTGAAGTGATATCACAACTATGAAACAAATGCCACATGCGAGGGGGTAACGGTGTGTTGCAAGTTGTTGCAATCTTATTGTGGATTTTGAATTGTTCAATGGTTTTCTCAAACATGCAATTAATAATAGCCTTTATTGGCAAAAGTCTTACCCCTCGCAACATGTTAAAACTTTTAGAAATGTTTGTCGTTAGGTTACCCTACCGACGTTGGTTTTTGTCATGTTGAAGCATCCATCTTCTTTCTTTAATGGATTTTAAATAATTCCATGCTCCCGGATTGATCCTTTCTATTTGACTGACAAAGTAGTCATACTTCTTTTGTTAGGTGGCAATACCGATTAACTAACAAACTTTTGTCAAACTGGAAACCTTGAATTTATGCATAAAGTTGTTACGAACATGTCTGAGACAAAAATGATGAACCGTGTGGGATTTCAGGTCTCTAAGGGAGTTCATTGCATTGATGATTCCTTTGTGTCTATCAGAGATAACACATAATTTTTTCCCCATACCCATAAAGTTATGATCAACTCCAGTGTGAGACCAAAACTGCTACAAAAACCAACTCCAACTTTCAGTTGTCTCTTCGTTCACAATTGCATATGCTACCGGTATTACATAGTTGTTTGCATTTTTGGTAGCAACAATCAACATTTTAGCATGGTAGGATCCTTTCAAGAAAGTCTCGTCGACACATATAACAGACTGACAATACTTGAATGTCTTGATTATTAGACAAAATGCCCAAAACACGTATTTAAACATATAGCATTGTGAAGAACTGACTGCATCATGTAACCATTCCATGATAGTATGGCTCTTTTCTTGTAGTGCATTGATGTAAATAGGTAATTCTTCAAATTAATATCCCAAGTACTGTAAATATTATTAATAGCATCGTTTCCATGCCTTGTTATATGATACATCAACATTCAGTGTATCTTTTATATATGCTTGAATTTGTTTGATGGGAAAAGTAACATCTTGGTGAATAAAGTGGATGATCCAAGTTACAATATTTCTCGGTTTTAACCCTCTGTTATTGTGTAACACCCGAAAATTTCTAATCAAATAACAAGGAAAGAAAAGTATTTTGAAAGAAATAAAAATCGACCAAAGTGGAGGGGGTTTAAGTATGAAAAGGACAAAACATTATTATTTTATGTTTTAAAAGGGGATGGCCACCCATAACATCCCACCCGATCTGCTTTTCGATAAAAGAAGAAGAGAAAACACTGAAACCGAAGTTTCTCTCGGTTGTTGAAGAAGAAGAGGCTGAAATCTTCAAAGGTAAGTAAGATTTAGTATAATTAAGTTCGGTTTTAAGAATTTTGACCATGTAACAGCAACATACATGTTCTTATGTGTCTATGTGCTTTCGGGTATGTGTTCGTGGTCTTTAGGTGCTAGAAACATCAAGATTTCGTGATTTTGAGAGTGTTGTGCTTGGAAGCTGCAAAAGGTGAGTTCTAGACCCCGCATTTTCATGTTTTATAAATTCTTTAGGGCTGAAAATGTATTTAAACGATTTTATATATGTTGTGTGTGTAACCGTTTGCATTTGTGCTTATAAGTTGAGGATTTAAGGTTGTTCATGTCTTGTTTAGGCCTGGGAATGTGATAATAAGCTTAGAACAGGATGTTGTAGTGGTTTGGGACTAAAAATACATTAGAAATATGTTACATGGTTTGCCCATGCGCCCAAAATTGCCTTAGAAATGCTCTAAGTAGGGACATGCGCCCAAATAGTACCCCATGCGTCTGGAAATTTCCTTAGAAAAACTAAGTGTAAGTTCATGCGCCTGAACGGTATTTCATGCGCCTGACCCTTCGGCTGAAATCACTAAGTGTAGAGTGAAGCGCCCAAATAGTTCCCATGCGCCTAAAAGGATCATGCGCCTAAGTGTTGAAATGGTTTAGTATGGGCTCATGCGCCCTCATAGTTTAAAAGCGCCTAAGCAGGGCTCATGCGCCTGCATAGTGCTCGTGCGCCCAATACTTAGAAAATTTTCTGAAATTTTGAGGAAAAACAGAATGATTAGGGTTTGACCCTATTTTGACTTTAAGGTTTTGATTGTTAATATTATGCATAATTATAACCTGTTCTTATGTTCCATAATATTTATTATTGGGTGAATTTAGGTGGTGTATTTATGAACGTATACGTAAAGTATTATCATTAATAAAAGTGAAAGATTAATGATAAAGAAAAGTGGAACATAAATGAAGGAATGCAAGTCTTGCAAGCAAATGTATAGGAGGTGCACGACAATGTTGTCGTTAGCTCAACTATGATGCGGGTTAGCTACCCCAAAGGATGCACAAAGGGTCAGTTATTGAGACTGACAGGGACCCTTGTAGCATACCCTAGGTGACTGGGTCAGCTTAGTGCACAATGTTCGTGGTCTATTTATAGACCACAGGCCCAACATCAGCTTCGTGCACAATGTTCGAGGTATTGCTCATTGGTCCATAAGATAGTGAAAGATAATGATAAAAGTACAAAATAAACGAATACGTATAGTAATGAAAGAAAGAAAGTATTACCTTGATGTACGTATGACGCGTGCTCACGTACGAAAGTAAAGAAAGTATTTTATTGAGAAGAGTATTTTTCATATATAAATTATATGAGGTGTTTTAACGCTTTTAAAACTAGAACTCACTCAGAAACGCTGACTTTTATATATATTTACTTGGCAGGTAAATATTGCTAAGGATAGCACGAGGGTGAAGCTACTAGGCGGGACAAGACTGACATCTATTCATGTTTTGATGATATTGTTGTTTTGTAATGCATCTAAACAAATCTTTTTTTAACTTACGAACAACGATGTATTGCTTAACAACAATATTTATAAATGAAATGAATGGGCTTTTGTTAATGTAATTCCGCTGCTTATTTTATGAAATGTATATTATTATGTATCTTTAGTGCTATGAATGACCAACTGTGAGGTCTCCGGGAACGGGGCCTTATAAGTTGGTATCAAAGACAAAGTTTAAATGAATTGAGTAAACATTTTTGAAAAACCTAAACTTAAACAGAAAATGGGACGAAGGGAGGGATGTTAGCCCGAGTAGCTACGTGCCATCAGGTATTTATTTTCTTAAAGTTAACCAGTATTATATGCGTGTGCTGTTTGACTTATGTGTTCTTAGTAGATTTAGATACTGATGTAGTCAGGATAGGAAATGCTTGGGGTATGAATAGTAAAATAAGTGGTTAATCACAACTGGCCACTGTAATTAGAGACTTACTATACTTAACATGAACTGAGCCACGTGTTACCAGGAGTGGTGCTAAGGCTACCAAGACAGCCCACGAGAACCCTGAGGTTCATGGCCGGAGCGAGGACAATGAGAATGCTAGTTTGAATGCTTCAGCTAGGGAGGCGATTGCTGATGAGGTGCACCAGGTCATGCATACAGTCTTACCATCTATGGTGACCAAAGTTATTAGGGCAATGAGGAGTGAAGAGATAAAGGAGAAGGAGGATAAGAAAGGATCAACAAGGAAGGAGAGAAAGGGGGAGGAGGAACGGCATGGGTCTGATACAGTGTTGTCTAGTGATGAGGAGGATGCTTCTGTGGAGGTGACAGCTAAGGTGTGTAGTTATAGGGCATTCCAACGGTGTAAGCCCCTGACCTTCGATGGCAACAGTAATGCTGCTGCTGCTCACCGCTGGGAGAGGGAGATGAAAGCGGTGCTGGAGATTAGTGAGTATCACGAAGACCAGAAGGTGAAGTTCGCTACTCATTCTTTTGTCGACTCAGCGTTATGTTGGTGGGACAACATTGTCCAAGCTGAAGGCGCCAGATCCATTGGGAAGATGTGATGGAGAGAGTTGAAGAAGTTGGTGATCAAGGAATTCTGTCCTCACCGGGACTCGACAAGATCGAGAGGGAGTTCCTACAACTTGAGGCGTGAACAATGACCCACCAGCAATTCACCACCAAATTTAATGAAATGGCAAGGCTGGTGCCGGATCAGGTAACGCCGGTGTCGAGGAAGATCAAGAGGTACATCCAGGGATTGCCGGCTGACATTTGCAGGCACTTGATCGCTGCTCAGCCAGGCACCTTTCGATCGGTTGTAGATCTGGCGGGTAGGTTGTATGATGAGCGGGAAGAGACGGTGGTGGAGGTGAAGAAGACGAGTGATGGTAATAAGAACTGGAGTGGGAAGAGGTTTGGACGTGGTGGTTTCGTTCCAAACAACAAGAAGATGAAGGTGGATGATCGAAGGGCGTCGTCAAGCTCGAAACTAAGGAAGTGCAGTAAATATGGAAATGAGCATACCGGTGAGTGTAGGCTGGGATTGAACTTATGCTTCAAGTGTGGCAAGCCATATTACTAGAGACTTTAGGGTGCCGAGGTGTTATAGCTGTGGCGAGGAGGGCCACGTGAGTAAGGACTGCAAGAAGCCGAGGGCTGAAAGCTCTGGGGAAAAGAAGAAGACTAAAGAAGGAGGATAGAGGGCGAGTGCTAGAGCCTTCACGATGACCAGGGAGGAAGCCAGAGTGGACCCTGATGTCGTGTCAGGTATGTTTCTAGTAAATCAAACTTGTGCCTCTGTACTATTTGATTCTGGTGCTAGTAGGAGTCTCATCTCTACTACTTTTTGTGCTAAATTGTTAGTTAGAAGTATGAGTATTGATAAGCCATTCGATGTAGAAACTGCTATTGGTAAGTCTATTAGAATTACTAATATGATAGAGGACTGTGTCATAGAACTAGAAGGCCATAGGTTTTCTGCCAATTTACATGTGATGCCCCTAGGTGGATTCGATGTAGTACTAGGGATGGATTGGTTAGCAACCTACGAGGCGAACATCGTGTGTCGTAAGAAGATGATTCGGCTAGTTCCACCCGATTAAAGTTCGGTGACGGTCTACGAAGATCGTGTTAGTATGATTCCAAAGGTGATTTCGATGGCGGTGGCGGGACAGTGCATGAGACGTGGATGTAGTGCCTATCTGGCCTACGTGAAAGATGTGGACGCGTCAGTACCATAACTATCCGACATACCAGTGGTATGTGACTTTCCAGACGTGTTCCCAGAAGACTTACCTGGTATGCCACCAGATCGCGAAATCGAGTTCCAAATTGATCTGATACCCGGTGCTCAACCCGTTGCCAAGGCGCCGTATCGATTAGCTCCTATCGAGATGAAGGAGCTAATGGCTCAATTGGAGGAGCTGATGGATAAAGGGTTTATCCGACCTAGTATCTCTCCTTGGGGTGCTCTGGTATTGTTTGTGAAGAAGAAGGACGGTAGTATGCGGATGTGCATCGACTACCGGGAGCTGAATAAATTGACGGTGAAGAATCGGTATCCGCTACCGAGGATTGATGACTTGTTTGATCAGCTCCAAGGTGCCAGTTGGTTGTCAAGGATAGATCTCTGATCTGGCTACCATCATTTAAAGGTAAAGGAGCAAGATGTCCCTAAGATAACTTTTTGTACGTGTTATGGACACTATGAGTTTCTCATTATGTCTTTCGGTTTGAATAACGCGCCAGCTACTTTTATGGATTTAATGAACCACGTGTGTCGGCCCATGTTGGATAAATCAGTGATCGTGTTTATTGATGATATCCTGATTTATTCAAAGAGTGAGGAAGAACATGCTGGTCATATTCAGGAAGTACTAGAAGCACTTAGAAGAGAGAAGTTATATGCCAAATTCTCTAAGTGTGTCTTCTGGTTACGTAAGGTTCAATTTTTGGGTCATGTTGTTAATGCTAAAGGAATCATGGTGGACCCAGTAAAGGTTGAGGCAATGATGCAATGGAAGTCTCCAAAGACGCCATCCGATATTCGTAGTTTCTTAGGTTTGGCGGGATACTATAAAAGGTTCATCCAAGACTTCTCCAAGATAGCCTCACCTTTGACCAAATTGACTCGTAAGGATATGAAGTTTGTATGGGGTCAAGAGTAGGAGTGTGCTTTTAACGAGTTGAAGGAGAGATTGACTCAAGCTCCTGTCTTGACATTATCCCAAGGGAGTGAGACTTAGTGGTATATTCAGATGCATCCTATTCGGGATTAGGTTGTGTGTTAATGCAACGGGGAAGGGTGATAGCCTATGCGTCCCGACAGCTGAAAACCCATGAAGTCAAGTACCCTACCCATGATTTGGAGTTAGCGGCCATGGTTTTCGCGTTGAAGATTTGGAGGCACTATTTTTATGGAACGGAGTGCACACTCTTCACCGACCACAAGATCTTGAAGTATTTCTTCGAGCAAAAGGATCTCAACATGAGGCAAAGGAGATGGTTAGAGCTTATCAAGTATTATGATTGTGAGATCCATTACCATCCGGGTAAGGCCAACGTCGTGGCCGATGCCCTTAGTCGAAAAGAGAGGCCCGAACCGATCTGGGTGAAGGCTTATCAGTTGGTTATGACCGCTAATGTGATGACCCAAGTGAAAGAATTTCAAGATAAGGCGTTGAAAGACGATCACCTTAACTCTAAAAGAATGAGAGGTCTGGTCTCGGAGTTGGGAGAAAACACACACGGAGTGAGAACCTGTTTCAGGCGGATATGGATTCCCCGATATGGAGATCTAAGGGGACGAATCATGGATAAAGCTCATAAGACTCGATACTCGATTGTGCCATAAAGATGTACAGGACATGAAGAAGTACTATTGGTGGCCGTGTATGAAGCGTGATGTAGTAGAGTACGTGAGCAAGTGCCTTACTTGTTTGCAAGTGAAGGCAGAGCATCAGAAACCATATGGGAAGATCCAACTGTTGGAAATACCCGAGTGGAAGTGGGAGCACATCACCATGGACTTCATTACGAAGTTACCCTGCACGGCGAGGGGGTACGACACCATCTGGGTGATTGTGGATCGTCTAACCAAAGTGCTCACTTCTTACCGATCCCCGAGACATATTCATCTGAGAGGCTGGTGGAATCTTTCATCAAAGTGATCGTAGCTCGTCATGGTGTGCCGGTGTCTATCGTGTCGGACCGTGACACCCGATTCACATCAAAGTTTTGGAAGAGGTTCCATGATGCAATAAGGACGAGGCTACACATTAGCACGGCTTACCATCCTCAAATAGATGGTCAGTCTGAGAGGACGATCCAGACACTCGAGGATATGCTTCGAGCATGCGTAATCGATTTTGGAGGAAGTTGGGATGATCACTTACCGTTAGTAAAATTCTTGTATAATAACAGTTATCATGCAAGCATTGGCATGCCACCTTACGAGATGATCTACGGTAAAAGGTGTATAACACCCGTATGTTGGGGTGATATTGGACAAAAAGAATTAGGGAGCCTTGAGATGATCGAGGCCACCATTGAGAAGCTAGAAAGGATCAAATCCTTCATGAAGGCGGCGAAGGATTGACAGAAGTCGTACACCGATAAGAGGCGTAGACCGATCGAATTCAAGGTGGGTGACCGAGTTATGTTGAAGGTCTCACCTTGGAAAGGAATCATCTGGTTCCGGAAGCGAGGTAAGCTAAGCCCGAGGTATATAGGGCCTTTCCGAATCATTGCTCGAGTAGGAGAGGTGGCCTATCGATTAGAACTGCCTGATTAGTTAAGTGGAATTCATCTGACATTCCATGCATCTCATCTGAGAAAGTGCTTAGCTGATGAAGATATGATTGTACCACTGGATGATATCAAAGTGGATGAGCGGCTCAATTGTGTAGAGCAACCAGTGGTAATCATTGATCGAAAGGAAAGGAGGTTGAGGAATAAAGTGGTTCCACTGGTACTTGTGCAGTGGAAACACATAAAGGGTTCAGAGTCTATGTGGGAGACTGAGGAAGAGATGAGACAACATTACCCACAGTTATTTGAGTAACGATGGGTTTTAGGGACGAAACCTCTTTAAAGGGGCTAGACTTGTAACACCTGAAAATTTCTAATCAAATAACAAGGAAAGAAAAGTATTTTGAAAGAAATAAAAAACAACCAAAGTGGAGGGGGTGTAAGTGTGAAAAGGACATAACATTATTATTTTATGTTTTAAAAGGGGATGGCCACCCATAACATCTCATCCCATCTGCTTTTCGTTAAAAGAAGTAGAGAAAAAGCTGAAACCGAAGTTTCTCTCGGTTGTTCAAGAAGAAGAGGTTGAAATCTTCAAAGGTAAGCAAAATTTAGTATAATTAAGTTCAGTTTTAAGGATTTTGACCATGTAACCGAAACATACATGTTCTTATATGTCTATATGCTTTCGGGTATGTGTTCATGGTGTTTAGGTGCTAGAAACATCAAGATTTCGTGTGGAAGCTGCAAAAGGTGAGTTCTAGACCCCGCATTTTCATGTTTTATAAATTCTTTAGGGCTGAAAATGTATTTAAACAATTTTATATGTGTTGTGTGTGTAACCGTGTGCATTTGTGCTTATAAGTTGAGGATTTAAGGTTGTTCATGTCTTGTTTAGGCATGGGAATGTGATAATAAGCTTAGAACAGGATGTTGTAATGGTTTGGGACTGAAAATACATTAGAAATATGTTACATGGTTTGCCCATGCGCCTACATAAGGCCCATGCGCCCAAAATTGCCTTAGATATGCTCTAAGTAGGGACATGCGCCCAAATAGGGTCCATGCGCCCAAACAGTACCCCATGCATCTGTAATTTTCCTTAGAAAAACTAAGTGTAAGTTCATGCGCCTGAACGGTAGTTCATGCGCCTAACCCTTCGGCTGAAATCACTAAGTGTGGAGTGAAGCGCCCAAATAGTTCCCATGCGCCCAAAAGGCTCATGCGCCTAAGTGTTGAAATGGTTTAGTATGGACTCATGCGCCCGCATAGTTAAAAAGCGCCTAAGCGGGGCTCATGAGCCTGCATAGTGCTCGTGCGCCCAATACTTAGAAAATTTTCTGAAATTTTGAGGAAAAACAGAATGATTAGGGTTTGACCCTATTTTGACTTTAAGGTTTTGATTGTTATTATTATGCATAATTATAAGTTGTTCTTATGTTCCATAATATTTATTATTGCGTGACTTTACGTGGTGTGTTTATGAACGTATACGTAAAGTATTATCATTAATAAAAGTGAAAGATTAATGATAAAGAAAAGTGGAACATAAAT
>BJCO01379881.1:6837-17944 GCA_018326465.1 Flaveria floridana | reverse complement strand
AGATACTTTATATTACATCCTGCAGCCAGCTATACTTTGAAAGCCAGCTGAAAATACTAATCTAGACAACCAGATCAATGTACAGTCAAAAGGCAGATTGCGTTTTGAATTGTGACTATGACATGCCATTGATCACATCCTAATATATTACAAAGAGAATAAAAGGTACAAAGTAGAAAGTTACAAACCACAAACCATAATCTTTAGTTTACAAAATCATAGACCTTTTCACCAACTTATACAAGTTGGGGAGTCTTTAGAGTTGTAGCAAAAAGTTGGTCAACTTTTGTAAAAAGGTGATCAGAGAAAGCATTTCGTCTCTGTCTTTGGAAGAAATCAGTCTTCTGTTTTTTGGATTCGGAAGATTTTGTCTTTGAAGCTTCGGAAGACTTCATCATTTGCTTCAGAAGATTTGGTCTTTGGCTTCAAATGATTTTACACTTAGAATATTTTCTCAGAGTTATGTAAAACTTCCGAAGTAACTCTACTCTACAATTCATGCATGCATGCTGGAAGCTCTTTGATTGCTTTGGTTGCATAAGCCTTTAAGTATATACATTACAAACTCCCCCTAGGCTAATGATAGAAAAACATAGAAGGTTACTCATATATTAACAGTCCTCATCAGGATCAAGACCATTCATTTCTTCATTAATTGGTCTGCATCCCTTAGACTCTTATTGTACCTTCTCATGTCATAGAGATCATGCAGAGAAAGATCAAGTATGTCTTTTCAGAAATAGACATCTTGACCTCCTTGATATCTTATGGAATACCATCTGTCTAGATTTGCAGCAAAAGTCCAGGACAGGATGGGTCTTCCTGCTACAAGAGGCTTTACTTATGTTGGACTAGGTTAAGCAACTCCTTCTTGAGCTACCTCAGGATGCTCTAACTCATCCTAAGGTATGGAGGTGGATGCCTTGGACATTTCTTCTTCTTAGTGTCCTTATTCATGGTCATCCTTTTCCTTCTTTTTGAAGACTTTAACTGAGAAGACTGACCTTCAACACCAGGTTGTTCTTGTGTGTCTTTCTCAGTTTGGTCCTCTTCTCTTACAGGTTCAGAATCAGGACCATACTGTGGATCAAAAGATGAAGTTAGATGTGGTCCAGCACTAGGTCCAGATTGTGTTGTATCTTGGGGTTCAACCTTGACCTCAACTTCAGGAGGAGCTTGACTTGGTGGACAGTACAAGTCAACAAGCTCCCCTTTTTAATCTTCTGCTTGATCACTCTAATGTGCTCATCCATAGTGGATAGAGACATTAGACCAAGCCTCCTTCCAAAGAATCCATATAGCTTCAAGAAGCTTATCATCCTCTGCCTATCAGTAGACTTCTTTTAGGTCTTTTGGATGTTGGCTCTTGACTTTGCATCTTCTTCCCTCATCTTCCTCTTAGCAGTTTTTTGTTCTTTTATTACTTGTTGCTCAAGTTTCTTGAGGTACTCAAATTCTATATATTCATAGAATAAGGGAAGAAGTGAAGATGCCTGATAGAGGCCTATGACACTCAAGTAGTTGATCATGTTTTGTATGTTTGCTTCCTTATCTACCTGAGGTTGTTCAATTTCTACATCCTCTGTCTTAGTACTTTCTTGAACTGGGAAGAGGGTAGGAGCATGTTTGTAGAGTCTTTTCTTCCTCCTTTCTTTCCTGATCTTGAGTAGCAATTCTATACCCTCTGCCTCATTCCTCTTCTTTGACAACTCAGTTTCAGCCAGTTCATTTAGCTCTTCTAAGGGAAGAGAGATGAGTTCATCTATCTTGTAGTTCCTGGTTCCTAAGTAGTTTAATCTGGCCACCCTAAACTCATCAGCTTGAGTATTTGGCCTGGGGGTATCCCTGATTGTAGCTTCCATGAAGCCTGGGGACCTACTTAAACTCTCTCCCCTTAGCTTCCTGTTCCTCTCTATCTCCCCCTCAATCTCTTTAGGAGTCAGTTTATTTTTCCTTTTATCACTCACAGACCTTGGTGACTCAAGGTAGAGATAGCTTTGGTTTTCATTTCTTGGTTCAGCACTTAAGCTCTAGCTAGAGAGAGGTTGTGAAGAACCTTCACCAGCTGGTGCTTCACTAAAGGTAATAGGTTCTGAACAGGTTCCTGTCTCAAGGTTCACGTGCTCAATTATTGGGCCTTCAGTTAAGGTTTCCCCTTCAAAGCTAATCTTAGGGCCACCTCAACATCCAGTTGACCAATAGTCTTGCTTGCTTGCCTCTGTCTATATAGTTTGGATCTCAGCTTGAACTTTTCTAGCACCCTATCTTGAATCCTATATGCTAACCTTACACTTGCCAGTTTTGACTTGGATTGGAAAGTGGAAGGTCAATCAAATAGGTTCTCTCATAGAATCTCCGGTTGGAGAATTTGAAGATTTCCTATTGCCTTTAAGATCTAGAGATTACCAGGGCTCTTCTATCCATGTCATACCTCCATCCCATAAATAGATTCTCAAAGTGATGAGATAGGGTAGGCATAGCCCTTGGTATACCCTCCTCAAACAAACCTCGCATGAGTAAGTCCACATCAATATGGACTTGAGGAGGTAAGTATGGAAAATTATAATTAAGGGTGGTGAATCCTTAATATCCGTACTCTGAGAAGAACTCCTAAGTTTTATGATTGCTAAGACTTTCTCCCCCTTTTTGGTAGTATCACCTTCTTGCATAGGTGAGCTGGAGGTTAGGTCCACCGCATCCACAGGTTCTTGTGGACCTAGTTGAGTCCTTCTAAGTGGTCTCTCAGCTAACTTTCCCTTGATATAGGTGATCTAAAGTTGCTGGTCATTGACCCTCCTTTGTAAGGTAGTAACCTGAGATTCCAAGTGACTAACCTTTAAGACTAAATAGGTACAGGTTTGAGTCAATTTTGCACCTTTAATTTCAAACTCCCCTCAGCTTTATAAGAAGATTCATAGGGGGATGAGAGAATAGGGGTTGGGTTCACTATCACCAGCACTATATTCTTGGCTGATGGATTTCACCTACACTATGACAGCTTTAGCTGAAGTGTCAAGGGGCTAGGTTATCATGGTTGAGGTCTTAATAATATAGTCACTTGCTCAAGTGAGAGCCTCTTCCATATGGACCTACTAAACTTTTTTAGGGAGATCCACCTTAGTAGTGGGTGGATGATGTGGGCTAGACATAGATGACATAGGAGTACTCATCTCTCTTTGAGCAAGGGTGGAGAAAAGAGACTCATGGTACTTATTGAAGCCCATGTCTTCATCATCATAGAATTCTAGGTTGCGTATGGGTTGGTTAAGATTTAGAGGTTGGGGATGGTAACTTTCCCTTGAAGGTTGTTTACTAGAGGTTTGAGACTCTAAGTGAAGGCTTAAGGTTGTTAGGGTTGTGAGCTCATCAGGCTAAGTATGAGGATCCTCATAATTGATCCTTGATGAGATAGGAGTGGTTTTCTCCTCAAGGGAAGTAGGAGCTCCAGCTTCCACTTCTTCCTGCATGGGTGAGGATATGGGGGCCAATACAAGCTGAGCTGAGTAGCTTGTGTAGGGGTTTGTTTGAAATTTCTTTTGTAGGTGATGGTTATTTGAGATAGTGTGGGTGGTTGAGAAGTAAAATGTATGGGTTCAACACTAGCTGCTACTGCTAGGTTTCACCCAGATGTCTTGTCCTTGAGTGCTGCATAAGATTCTCTATGATAGAGATAGCACTATTATTGTCTATATGGATTGGAGTCTCCTTAAAGTTGAATCCATAGTACAACATCTGATTCTGAATCCAAAGCAATTAAGCACTGTAGCTAGCAGCAGAAATGTATTCAACTTTAGCAGTTGATGCAAACACATAGGATTGTGTCTTGTATTGCCATAAGACTATCCTGCCACCAAGAAATTGACATCCCCTAGATGTAGACTTTGCAGTGATATTACAGCCACCATAGTCACTATTTGTATAGGTATACAGATTGAAGTTAGAATTCTTTGGATACCAAAGGCCTACTTTAGCAGCACCTTTGAGATATCTAAGAATTCTCTTGACAACTAACAGGTTTAACATCTTGGTGTTGGCTTGATATTTTGCATATATACAGGTAGCAAACATGATATCAGGCATGGTGGCTATGAGGTACACGCGAGATCCCATCATAGCTCTATAGAAATGTTTATCTACACACTCGCCCTCAAGATTAGGTCCAAGGGAGTGGTTTCTTGCTATGGGTATCTTTGAAACCTTACATTTAGTCATGTTGAATCTTATAAGTATGTCTTGTATATACTTTGACTGACTAATAAAGATGTCATTGTCAACCGGCATCACTTGAATTACTAGAAAAAATTAAGTTCCCCCATGACATTCATTGTAAATCTATTCTTCATCAGCTTCTCAAAGTCTTTGCAGAGCTTTATATTAGTTGACCTAAAGATAATGTCATCTACATAAACTTGAACCATCATCAAGTCATTCACTATTCCTTTGATGAAGAGTGTTCCATCTATAATACCCCTCTTGTAGCCATGCTGACAGAGATACTGAGATAGTGTCGCATACCACTTCCTTGGATCTTGGTGCAGCCCATAAAGAGCTTTGTCAAGCTTGCAGACATAATCAGGATGGTCTAGGTCTGTAAAGCCAGGTGGTTGTTTGACATACACCTCCTTATCTATCACCCCTTATAGAAAAGCACACTTGCATCAAGTTGGTAGAATTGAAATCCTTGGATGCATCAAAAGAAATGAATATGCTAACACCTTCAAGTCTTGCCACTAGAGTAAAAATATTTATGTAGTCAATCCCCTCTTATTGTGTATACCCTTGAAAAACTATTCTAGCCTTATTCTTGATGGACAAGTCCTTTATCATCTTTCTTATTCCTAAACACCTATTTGGTACCTATGGTGGTCTTCCCCGGAGGAAGAGGACATAGGTACCAAACCTTTTATCTTTTGAATTGAAGCAGCTCCTCCTGCATTGCTTTAATCCAAACTTCTACCCTTAAAAGCCTCATCAACTTTCTTTGGCTCTATCTAGTATAAGAAGCAAGATTATAGACAAACAAATTTGTTATGGGTTTGTCCTCTTGTTCTCACCCTTGTGTCAACATCTCCAATAATGTTTGTGGTGGGGTGTGACTTGTGGATTCTGAATTGAGGAATCATAACAAATTGATTGGACAGAGCCATATTAAGAAGTTTAGATCTTGTAATGAAGTGTCACCCACCACATCAGCACACTTATCAAGAGAAGCTTGATCCAATAAGTGTGTGACATCATTGATGTTGTCTTCCATGGAGTGGTTATCAGCATCAAGAAATTCTTGATCACTATTACCACCACCATTTTCTCCTACATTTGAAGCTCCTTCATTTGAGTTTTATGCCTCTGAGCTAGAATTTGTAGGCACCTCAGATGTATCAACTGAATTTGTCATGGTTATGCTGATAGGAACTCTATCTACAGGGTTAGTTATCATTGGAGCTGAAGTAGTGTTCTTGCTTGGTCTTCTCAGCTCAAATCTTGGATCAGCGTCTCCTATTGATAAGTTATCTATACATCGTGAAATATTCTCATAAGATTTATTAAAACAATTGGTAACTAAATCAAGATCAAACAGTCAAGTAGGACCAGAACCTTTCACACTAGGAGTGTGCTCATTGAAGGTCATATTGGATGACTCTACAACTACTCTAGTTTTGAGATTGTATACTCTATAAGCCTTAGATTGGGAAGAGTATCCAATGAAATGTCCATCATTTGATTTCTAAGTATATTTGGCTACTTGATCTTTGGTATTCAAGATGGTGCAAGGACATCCAAATGATCTGATGAAATCAATGAAAGGTCTCCTTTTATGCCATAGTTCATAGGGAGTCTTACCTTGATTCTTAACTACTAAAACTCTGTTTTGCACATAGCAGGCAGTGTTGGCTACCTTTACCAAAAGATGATGGGCAGTTTAGAGTCAGATAACATGGTCCTTACAGCTTCAATAAGTGTCCTGTTTCTCCTCTTAGTAACACCATTTTGCTGAGGAATCCTGGGAGCACTATATTGTCTTGTAATACCCTTTTCATCATAAAATATGTCAAGGATTTGGTTCTTGAATTCAGTAATTGATCACATCTTATGGTCTTTACCTTGTGATCATATTGATTCTCAATTTTAAGAAGTTCTTCAAGATCTCAGGAGTCTCATCCTTAGTTCTAAGGATGAAGACCCAAGTGAATCTTGTGAAATCATATGTGATCACCAAACAGTATAAGGTCCTTCCTAGACTCATTACACCGGTGGGACCAGAGAGATCCATGTGTAATAAGTGTAGGGGAGTAATGATAGAGTTCATTTCCTTTAGCTTATGATACACCTTGTGTTGCTTCCCTTTCAGACATGCAACACAAAAATCATCACTTGTAAACTCTTTCTTTGGTATTCAAGTTATCAAATCATTGTCTATTAATCTGTTCATGTTTTTAAAGTTTACATGGCATATTCTTTTATACCAAATGAAAGACTCTTCACTATTTTCTTTAGATAAAAACAAGAAATTTCTTATGAGGGAGATGTTTCCTGTAAATCCATCTTGTACATGTTCCCTTTCCCGGGGGCTCTGAGTAGAATATGTTCTTTAGGAATAATCGCCGTAGTCTTGATAACAATGCACTCATGCTTAGTGAAGTGCATGTTGTGTCTCTGATCACAAAATAGGGATACACTCAGTAACTTGTACCTAAGCTCCTTAACGAAGTTTACCTTTTCAATGTTAAGCTTACCATTTGTGACCATGCCCTTCCTGTAATGCAACCACTTCAATCTCCTCCAAAAGCAACTGGCCCTCCATCAATTTTCTCAAAGTTTTGAAGCAAGGAGCCATTGCTTGTCATGTCCCTGGAACAACCACTATTAATGATCCATACATTCCTCTTAATCTTTAGTTGTTCTTATATAAAAATAGATGGTTAGTTACATTTGGAAAACTAAGCCTCATTTGTCTTGGGCTTGTCAAAGTGGACTGAATACAATGCAATAGTGAATGATCCTATGTTCAGACTTTGAGGATCATTTGCTGTTGTTGATGAAGAACTTTCAGTCACATGGTCTTTCTTTATCTTCTACACCATCTTTGGAAGATTACACTTGACATTCAACACTTCGAAAGTTTTAACAACTTCAGAAGTTTTATAGACTATGCCTTCGAAAGATCTTGCCTTCACTACAGCAAGCTTCAGTGCTGCGGAAGCATTCCTTTCTTTCGAGAGCAAATTTTCTTCCTAAGGCAAGTTTTCACTTGTCTTCATTTCCACTTTGGAACTTCTGAAAGGAAAAGGTTTTCCTTTTGAAGCTTTCTTCTTCTTCTTCTTCTCAGAAGTCTTTTTCTTAGTCATATTAATAGTACTATTGAGATTGTAGATGCAATCCTTAACAAGATGAGAAGTACTACCACACACGATACAATCAACTGGCTTCTTTTCGAGAGTCTTACTTTAAGTAGAAGGCTAAGCTTGATCACTTTGCATTTCCATCTTTGTCTTCACAGATGATAAAGCATGCTTCTTAGGGTGAGGTTTGCTCTTCGAGCTGGATGGTTCAGGCTGTATAGCAGTGGTACACAATTTATCAGCCTTCTTTTCTTTAAAGGGATGAGTTGGACATGAACTAGAGCTCCTGGTACTAGAGCTCATAGTTGAGTCCTTAGAATTTACGACTTCAAATCCTGCAGAGATAAAGACTTGTTTCTACTTAGAGTTAAAAGTGGCATTGATCTCTTGAGCCTTCTTTGATCTTCTCTTGGCTGCTTTGATCAAGTTCTTCCTCTTAGACTTTGTCATCCCTGGTTCTTTTCTCTCCTCAGGAGAATAGTGACCCTTCTTAAGATGATCTTCTTCACTCATCTCAGATCTATCATTCACTATCTCCTCTTTATCCTCTTCTTGAATGGGGACTATGAGGGGAAGCTCATTTTGACAAATTCCACAACTTGGAAATCTTACTGATAGTAGAGTGTGTGGAGAAGCTATCTCAATAGATCCCATTCCCTGTTTGTTCTGATAACACACTTTTTCATGCAAGGATGAGAATATAATGTTCTTAAAGGTCTCTTCTTTAAGAACATATTTTTCTGCCCTGGCTTTGCTGATCACAAGCTCAACCTGACATTCAATTAACTTAGTGATGAGATCTTTGATTTGAGTCTTGTAGTTGGTGTGTTCGTGCTTAAGAGTTGAAATGGTTTTCTCTATATCTTCTATGTTAAGTTTGTAATCATTTTTAACTCTTTTAAAATCAGCTTTTAATATGTTTAAAGACTCAAGATCAGATCTCATCTCTAAGTTATGAGACCTATATCTGTTAACTTTGGCAATGCATTCTGGGGTACAAAGATGTCCGAATACCTTGGCTTACTCATGATCAGCCATCGTTGCTTGGTTTGGATATGCTTCTTCACCCTAGAAACTCCAATCAAATCCTCCTTCTTCAACAGCAACTGTAGCTTACCGCTTGGGCTTCTTAGTTTGTGGAGCTCCATCAGTGTAGTTTGGTCTGGGTTGTGCTTGACCACCATTTGTCCTTGGTGCCTTGCACTCTTTAGCAAAGTGTCCCATCTGGTTACAGTTGTAATACTTCTCCTTTCCTTTTGTCCAGCCCAAACTTTCCACTAGATACATTGCTAGGAAACTTCCTCCTTATCCTTTTATAGAACTTCTTGGCTCTATGAGTAAGAGAGCCATCTTTTGGACTATCTTCATGTATTTCAGATCATCTGGATAGATGTCGTCCAAGTCTTTAAGGGTGAAAAGGAAGTTACCACTACTTTTTTCACCAGATACAAAGGCTTGTGATAAGCTTGTCTCTTGTAATGGGCTTCCTTGGATGTATCTCTCCCTTGGTGTCTCCAGGAAGGTAATGAAGAGGCCCTTTTATAAGTTTTCAAGATAGTAGATGATATGACGTTGTGGTTCTCTGCAATCCCTTTCAACCATATGAAGGGCAGAACTCTGTTGATTGTTGGAGTTGTAAGATGGACTTTGCATGTTCATCTCCATTTGGTATCCACTGAGGATACCATACAGCTCAATAAGGGTGAGGGTCTTGAGGTTTTCAGTCCTCTTAATGACCACACAATAGAGTGTCCATTGTCTAGGAAGAAAGGACATGAACTTCCTTATAATGTCCCTATTCTCAAGAGTTACTCCAACATCTATTAGAGTATCCATAATCTCAACATACCTAAAGTATTGTTGAGTCATGGTTTCACCTGTTTTAAAGGTGAAGTTCTCAAACTGTTGCTTGAAGTTTTAGCTTCATTACACCACTTATACATTAGCTTCAGTGCATCCCATAGTTACTTAACAGTTTTGCACTTCTTGAATCCTCTGTGATAGAGTTTGGAAGAGCATTTTAAGGGGTGGTCATGGCTTTTTTATCTACATCAATTTCTTCCAGTCTTCTTCAGAGTAGTCAGACACTTCCTTTGGTATCATGCCACCTTCAGCAGTAGCTGAAAAGGTGCATGGTACATGAGGTCTAGAGACAACAGATCCCCACATCCTGATGTCTTAAGACTTGATGAAACCTTCCATTTTTTGGTAGCAAGTATAAAAGTAATCAGGATTGATCAGTGGAGACTTTGTCATAGTACCGGTTTCCATATTAGCCTTTGTGAGAGCTGCCATTGAGTTGTTAAGTGATTTGTGAAACTGAAAAAATTTAAGATGGTGAGATCTTACAATCAAGAGCCTAAAATGCTCTGATACCAATTGTAGGACCATTTAAGGGATGGTCAATACAATCAGTTTCACAATGAGGTGAGTGTTATAACACTTAACAGATCAAATAGGGAACCAGGTTTAAGTAAAAGATACTAAGAACATAAGTAAGTAATGAGACAGAACCAAAAACAAGAACAAGATAATGGTTTTCAAGAATGTTGTATATTGCTCTCAAGTTCTATTACAAGTGTTACAAAGCATAAAGAGAAATACAAGAACCTAAGATACTTTATACTATATCCTACAGCAGACTATACTTTGAAAGTCAACTAGAAACACTAATCTAGACAACAAGATCAATGTACAGTCAAAAGACAGATTGGCTTTTGACTTGTGACTATGACATGTCATAGCTCACATCCTAATATATTACAAAAAGGATAAAAGGTACAAAGTAGAAAATTACAGACCACAAATCATAATCAACAACTTACAAAAGAATGGACCTTTTCACCAACTTATATAAGTGGTGAGTCTTTAGAGTGACAACGAAAAGTTGGTCAGCTTTTGTAAAAAGGTGATCAGAGAAAGCATGTCTTTTCTGTCTTTGGAAGAAATTAGTTTTCAGTCTTTTGGCTTCGAAATACTTTGTCTTTGAAGCTATAGAAGACTTCGTCTTTGAAGCTTCAGAAGACTTTGTCTTTGAAGCTTCAGAAGACTTTATCTTTGGCTTCGGAAGATTTGACATTTGATTTTGGAAGATTTTACACTTAGAATATTTTTTCTGAGTTGTGTAAAACTTTTGAAGTAACTCTACTCTGCATTTCGTGCATGCATGATGGAAACTCTTTGGTTGCTTTGGTTGCATCAGCCTTTAAGTATAAACTTTACATTCCTTATAATGAAAGAATTGTACATTAATTTTTAAAATTAATATTTGTATATTATATATGTTTTATATTAATATTATTTTAATATTTATTACAACTTTATACGTGAGTTGTAAAAAATATAGGCATATTGAATTTTAATAATCCAAAATATCATCTCTTTGCGGTTAATAATCAAGTAGCATAATCCTAGTATCAACTTGCCTTATACATGATAATAATTCATACTATTAAGTTAATCAATAATAATCTTAACTTTTATTTTGTTATCAAGAGCAGTCGTAGTAGCATAATCATTCATTGATTTACAACTGATTTTCACTCGATTTTACTCAAGATGATGATTGTGAATGAAATAGAAAAACGTACAGCGAAATTGAATGAAAAATAAGCAAAAATCAAATATAAATCAATGAATATTATGCTATTAGAAGTATCATTGGTAACAAAAAAAAGGTTAGGATTATTATAGGCAAAACTAATAGTATGAATTTATATCAGGTAATAGGTCATAATTTGAATTATTTAAATCTAATTTTTTAAAAT
>BJCO01379867.1:0-16497 GCA_018326465.1 Flaveria floridana | reverse complement strand
TATATATATATTTGTATCTATATATATATATATATATATATATATATAGATAGAGAGAGAGAGAGAGAGTTATTTTTATTTTTTTTAAACAGCAGAGTACTCCGAACCTGACGATCTATCGGGACTGGTTACCCTGGACCTAGCCGTCAGTCGCAAGTCATACACCCCAGATGCGCGGGAACCAGATTGAATTCGTAAACCCTCGGCCCCAATCAGGATCGAACCCGGGATGAAACCCCGAGCCAAACCTTCACCTGGATGCTGCAGAAGTTAAATGAAAAGGATGAGATTTGAAACTGGATCACTTAATACACCAGACCAACCCTTTTACCACTCCACCGCTTTTGTTTTTATTATCTTTAAGGACGTAGACATGCTTCCTTAACAATCCTTCAAATCTATCATTACTCCCTCTTATTTTATTATTTTTACTACTTAAACCTCCTTTTTTCTTGCACTTTCCAACTTATTATCCTTAAATCATTTTAAAATTCGTTTTGTTCTCTTTCTATCTTTTTCTTCTTCTCAAGAACGTTACATAAGATCCAAGATACTAAAATATATATATTTATGGAATATGTAACGAGGGTGATTATTTTCTGAATGGTTAATTTGATTACTGATGCGTCCTGACACATCTAATTATTTTTATTACTCGAATATAAAACCTTAGAGTATTAGGCTGACATGTCTCCGAAGAAAAGTTGTATATCAATCTGTTCCTATCAATCTCGAATCTGATACCATCATCAGGTGAAAATCCATCTTAAGTGAGGAAACCATCTAGCTTAACTTGAAACATCCCATTGAATCAGGGTGATTAAATAAACTAAAATATATAAGTTATAAACTTCAAAAGTTGAGTGTTATTCTTAAATCTCATTAATTAACTATTTTTATTTATAAAAGTTTTACTTTTTAAAAACACCATTTATAAAATATTTTTTATTTTTTAAAAAGTTTGTTGTTATAATAATTTTTCTAAATTTATGAAAAAATATTTCCTTAGAAATAAAATTAGTAAAAATATCTCTTGCTTAATTTATTAAAAAACTATTTTAATAAAAAAAATTAAATAATATTATTAGTAATTAATGTTATTATTAAATAGGAGAGAGAAGCGGGAAAAAATTGTTGATGAGCAATATGATGTTGACATGTGTCCTCCTAAATACTTTTTTACTAGAGTATGGAGATTAGTTATTAAATGATTATTGTATCATATTTTTACTAAGTTAATTTTTCACGTGTCCCTTTTTAAGAACATTAATAAAATATTTTTATAAGTTCGAGTCTTTTATAAATAAAAATAATAAAACTATACAACAGTTTAAAATTCCATTTCAAAACAATAATCACCAATAATTAAAATTATATATCCAAATACAAAACATAATTGTTTTTAAGCCATTATTAAAAAAACATAATACGTAAAAACCACTTAGTAAAAACAAGATAAAATAGTCATTTGATATGTTAATTGTAACGAAATAGATAAATATGTAATATATATGTAATAGAAAGGTGAAATATGCAATTGATTTTATACATTGGGAAAATATGTAATTTATGGTCTTAAGAAGAGAAAAAATATATAAACATCCCTTAAAAATTATTGCTCAAGAAATCAAAATATCAAAAGCAAAAACTAAGGCAGACGCAAGAACTATTGATTAAGCGAAAACTATGTTTGGGTTGCAATATGCGAAACCTATTAAAGTGTTGTCGATGTTGCGAAAACTTTAAAGAAAGTGAGAACTGTGAATATGAGAACTTTGGCATGTGCGAAAACTTCAGTCTGTTTGTTTTACACTTCGTATAAATAGCTTAGTTCATTTGTATTTTCATATCCCATGTAAATATACATTTTCATAGTGAAATCAATTAGAACATTTAATAACATGTTATGTAAGTTTGATTTGATTTGATTTGTATTGTATATCATTGTTTGATCATGTTTAGCATAGGTAAGCTTTGATTCCGTCTCTGCAATTCGAAGCTGATCCTATTTGAGTGAGTTTGAAAGTAACATGATCCTCAAATCAATAAAACCTCTAATTTTTTTTCTTTTTTTTAAAGCATAATAGGAAACTTACATGAAATACTAATACCATATCACAGCAAATATCAAAATGTCACAACAAATACCAAAACATAATTTATTCGTAGCAGAAGAAAAGAGAAGTATAATGTAAAAATACCTAACACTAAGTAGCTATGACTAAGGACACACCCAAAAATAAATACACGATATGCCACTAAACGCATGTCTTAGACTAAAGATAACTTTAAAAGTAGCTAGCTAACACTTATGGCTAAAGGCATTCTAGAAAGTATCTAATATCGTTACCTAAGACTGAAGACTCATCTACCAATAAGACCTCTATAAATTAATAATGTTAGGACCGGGATATTTTATTAATTTAATGAGATATTATTATATCGATAAATTAATAAGTTATTAATATAAAGAGTTGGCTTATATCCATGAGCAACTCTCAAACTAATGTATCGACCTTTAAAATTTTTATGTATGTTCACTTTACTTATTTGAATAAAACATAAACAATGATCTTTAAAATTTCCATGTACATTCACACATTAATGAACTTATCAAGTTCAATGTACATAGATCTAGATTTCCATGTACATTTACTAGACAATCTTAGAATTTTGAAATAAACTATTAATTTTATAAAGGTTATTAATTTATCGAGTATTAAATCATAGAGGTTCTATTGTAGAAAGTAACTAGCATCAACACCTATGGCTAAAGACATCCTATGTAGTATAAAAGCCAAGATACAAAGTTCCAACATCTCTAAGAATCCTTATAACTAATCATGTTCTCAAAGAGTAAGTCTAAGAAATCATGTATAATCAACTCATATTATTTCAGTCTTAGTCTTCCTATAATTCTTATTCACTGTACTTTGAGGGTTTTCACACTCTTTACAGGTGTCATCATCCGCCTCCTCTGTATATGTGTTCGAACTATCTCAATATCATCTTCCTTATCTTATTTGAAGTGCATGTTATCCCTCATTTGTGCCACTTTCACGACTCACTTTTGCATTTTCTGGATTGTTCAGTGACATGTTTGTACAACATGGTTGGTCGGACTACAACAATGTAGAATTTTCCCTTTTAATCTCTATGTGAACCTCTTGTTACACAAAACACATGTGACTCCTTTCACTTACACCAACCTACTTGAACAAGGTGAGCTATATTGCACTCAAAGTCCCTATCACTTTAAAAGAACAATCCTAGATACCTACTTGGTTCTTTGCGGTACAAAATGGCCTTTGACGGTTATCTGGGCGTCCTCCTTACCGTTGGCCCCATAGAAATGATAGTAGGTACTCGGTTTTGATTGGTTGATGCGTATGTTTATGTGTCTATTTATATGATATAAATATATAAATGATTATATACAAGTAAAATCATTTGTATCGTGTATGATTTAGCAATTAATCTTGCCGCCAACTAGCCATGTCAATGAAAGAAACTAGTTCTATTACATTAACAACCTAATAAATTCAATGGAATGGTTCAATACGAGAACCACTTGTAATAGTTAGCCTTTTTTTTTAACGATCCTTACTCCAAATTAAATATGCTCAATATGCCTCAAGTGACGTTTGAACATACACCTTTACCACTAGACTATCCTAGTGATTGTAATAGTTGGCTTATATACATGAAAGTGATAGATTTATTAATTTAACGTGGTTATTCAAATGGTTGGTTGCCTTTTGGTTGCTTTAAACAATTTTGTCCCATCCATGGGGGAAGTTACAATTTGAAATGGGGGACAAGAAAGCTATTATTCTTCTTATGTACTTGGTCCTTTTTTCATTCTTCAGCTCATGTGATAGATATAACATGAGCAAAGTGATTAAAAAAAAGTATGCCCTTTGTTGCTTTTCAAGACCAACTTTTTTTAGCAGTATGGTGTTGTGAGTTTCGTACCGTTCAGGAGGGTAGAAAGCAACATTAATAGTATAGTAATAATATGTGCACAGAGCCAAAGAGGTTGACATCATTCAGTTTCGATGGTGATTAAAACGAGAGAACACTCTAGTATATAGCAAAGTCTCTAAACAAAAGATTTTAAGTGTTCCAAACCATATACTTACATATATATTATGTATGAAAGATGAACCAGATGTTATTGCCTCATTCATATATTGTAGATAATTGAAATTAACAAACCGGATAATCTGAGAGTCGTGTGTACGCTTTTAGATCGAAATTATTTGATGGTTCACCTGGATATTTCAACTGGATACAACTCATATGTAGATCAAGATTATGGTATGAATTTTGTGTGTGGTTCTGTGAACCCGAAGAATAAATCAGAGAGAGGACCAAAGGAGAATGTAATTCGATTTCTGGAGATGGGGATGAAACTGCAGTTTGGAATTTTTCAAGTACGTAGCTCCTGACTTGTTTGATGGATAATATGATTACATTTGTCGACTAGTCAATCCATTTCACAAAATATCTAATATATATTCACAATGACATCTTGACTTGAGTCGGCAAATGCTCGTGTAGATAGGTAGAGGGATGCCTTGGTTCCTTGACACTATTGGTTGTTTTTGTTTTTGTTTTTTTGTTTTCAACTGCAATGTGTGACCCTACATCGGAAGATAGGTGTCATCTTAATCGGGCACACCTATTCTTTTTTGGTTTCTTGAGGTTTTAAAAATGAATCTTGGTGGGAGGTATTATATTTGTTTAAATCGTTGTATACTCTTATCGCTATTATTATCGACAATTTTTAAAATCCCTATTCAAATTCTAACAAAATCATTATTTTTAATCTTGTGCTTGGAGCCATTAAGAGGAAGTTCGTTTAAGACTTAAATTTTATGTTATTTTATAGATCAACATTCCCAACACCATACGTAGATAAGACCAAACGTAATGAGGCATTAAGGGAGCGTTAAATAGCATTATAGCACCTTAAAACGTCCTTACACCATCCCCCGTGGACATCATAGGGGCGTTATAGGTGGGGGGCATTTCTACGGTAATGTCATAACTTCTCATAAATATCATATTTAGGTAATAACTAAGAGACATTAAGGGGCGCTAACCATTACTCATTTTTTTGCTTATTAAAAAAATGATGATGACCGGGTGCTTATGTGATAGAAAATCTCTCTTAAAAAACATTAACCATTACATATGGTCTAATAAACTAAAGGTGTCAACTAGAAATTTATGAAATGGATAAACCAATTAGAAAGATAGATGAATCAATTAACAAATGCAATCACTAACCCAAGGAAAGTGATTGTCACATATCTTAGCAATAAATAAGATTTGTGACCCGCAATGGCAACCATGTGTTGACATATAGTTTTTGGCATTTATGAAGCTTGATAGACCATGCGGTTAAAGGATAAAAGTCCATCGCAAAAAGTGAGAAAGCAATGAAGATGGTAAACTTTACTTGTTATGAAGCTTGATACGTTAAGGATTGTGTACTATTTAAAATTTTGGTAATTTTGTTTAACTAAATATGTGATTTTTATTTGTCACTTAACAACTTTTATCGTGTAATATGTTTCTAAATAGGTTCGCGTTTGAAAAAATTGACACGATTAGTTACGTGTCAGCACTTATCATGTTCGTATTTTATCATAGTTACGTGTCAGCACTTATCATGTTCGTATTTTATCATATCATGACTAAGTGAACCCTACTTAAACAATTAAACTACAATCTTTAAACTTTGTCCAGGATTTAAACTGACTTTTTTCTAAAAGACTTATACCCCACTTGGGCTAGCTCTTCATGGCCATCAAATTTTATTTACTAATACCTTTATTGGTTCATGGGATTAGGTTGCGACATCACAACAAACTTTATTAATAATCATCATCGTGACACTGTTAAACTAAACACTAACCCTATAATGTTAGTTTTTTTTTAAGGTTTAATTAAATTGTTTTCCCATGTTTGAATTTTTTACATTTTAATGTTCTTCACCATGTTTTTAAGAACCATAGTTTACCACCAACTTCTGCCACCAGTAAACCGTTTAAAACCGAGTCAAGACGTTCACTCGAACCAACCTGAGGACCTTAAATCATTCCGATCTTGCCATTGTAAAGAAAAGGGGACCTTTTGCAGGTATAAAAGAAAAACCACAGGAATCACATCCGAAAAAAGAACTGTTTGGGTTCAAACTGCCACTATCTTAGACAAGTATTCTCCCTAAAACAAAAAAAGGGTAGATGCTAAACCGATACTCTAACATAAAGTAACATGAAGTTAAAACCCGAATAAACCGAGCTCACTGGCTTTCTCCTTCTCAAATGTCTCAAAGTACTGATATATGATTGTAACTGCTAGTAATATTCCAGTACCAGATCCAATGGCTCCCATGAAATCCGCCAAAACTGTCAATGCACCAATGCACATTCCTCCAAATGCAGCTGCTGTCGGGATGTACCTGTTCAGTTCCTTCTGAAGATTTGAGTCCCGATGACCTGGCATAACCATTTGTTGCTCCTGCACATTTTCCAAATACATTTACGAGATTGTTTTTTCTTTATGGTGACCGCGAGAACCCTCTCCTAACCAAGAGGGTTAGAGGCATAGTGGAAGCTGGATTTGAACCGGAGAGCTCTGCTAGAGGGACTCAGGCGCTTACCATTATACTACTTTAATTAAAAGGTGGTCAATACATGTAAACTCAATAAGATTAAAATTACCTTTAGTTGCTTGGCTACATCTCTTGCAGAAGATCCAGATACTTCAATCCAAGTTTTAGAAAAGAGTGCACATGCTGTTAGCATGAACACCAGGTAGAAAAGAGCATGGAAGGGATTGGCAGCCATGTCCGCCAAGCTGATATTGACCAACCAAACAATTAATTCAAGTTTTCAGACAAAAAGAGCTTCAGGTCAACCCAAGGCGTATTTTGACCTGTTATCAAACACGCCCATTGACCCAACAATCAAAACAGGGAGGTGGATCTTCATACCTGGAAGGTGCAGTAACATAGTAAGCAAGCCCACCAACAGGGACCGATTGGCCCGAGTATTCAGACTCCTTCCACTTTCCCAACAAATTAACCAAGAAATTCCCACTGTACTTTCTGTGGAGCAACTGAAATTTTTTATATTTAGATAAAAGGGAAAATCAGTTGCTGAGATATGAAAATAATTAAAAAAAAACTAGTTGAGATATAATTTGGATACCTGAGAGATGAAATAAAGGTTGGATACAAGTGCAGACTGAAGAATAATTGGCATGTTGGAAGTATAAAACAGCTTAATCGGATAAGATCCTTGTTGCCCACGAGCGTTCTTAGATCTCACAGGCAAAACAACACGAAAGCCTTGAAAGTAGATAACAATGAGGAAGATCAAAACAGTGGCTAGCAAATTAGTGACATTTGGCAGATTTTGTCGGTAAAAAGCTTCCCGTAGTGCTCTAACTTTATCCGACCTGGTGATTAAAAGATGAAATAATGCAATAACTGCACCCTCAAACTCCGCACCACGCCCGCTGTTAATTGTTGTAGGGCTGAATGCTTTCCAGATAATGCTTTCACTGTATGATTAACCAAGAAATGAGTTAGGAAATAGTAGTAGGCATATGCATATGTACAAAAGGTGACGGATTACTGGCTTACCAGATATTGGTAGCTATGAACAATGAGATTCCAGAGCCTAAACCATATCCCTTTTGGAGAAGTTCATCCAAACATATGACGATAATCCCAGCAAAACATAGTTGAACAATTATAAGAATTGCATTTCCAACACCAAGTTGACCAACACTACCGTACATTCCTGATAGAACATAGGCAACTGCCTCACCAACAGCAATCAAGATACCCAACAACTTCTGAGCACCATTCCTGGAAGATCACATGTTTAAACAGAGATTAATTAATTAAAGGTACACGAATGATAAAAGATTATAGTCTGTAGGAAAGAAGATGCTTAATTGCTTACAAGAGTGCACGATCCTCACGAACATTATTGTCAACTTCAATGATTTTTGATCCAGCTAACAGCTGCATAACCAGTCCAGAAGTCACAATGGGAGTGATACCAAGTTCCATGACGGTCCCACGGTTTGAAGCTAGAATCACACGCATCCAGTAGAAAGGGTCTGCACCAGTTGTTGAGTGAATGCCATACAGGGGAAGCTGACTGCAAACCAGAAAGATGAAAAGAGAGATCACAGTGTATATGACCTTTTCTCTAAAGGGAACCTTTCTGTCTGCACTTTGAACTTCTGGGAGAAACGAAAGAAATGGTCTGACCAGATGTAGCACTCTAAAACCACCTCCCATTTTAACGAATCAGAACTGCAGACCAGCTGTTTCAAATCATTTGGAAAAGAAAGCAACTATAAGTAACAAGCACACAACTATAATCACACAATGTGGTATAAGTAGGCATAGTTAAGAAGTTCTACACGGAACACCGACTATATAAACAAGTAAGGTATCAAACATAGTAGAAACCTCATTTGCATAAAAATTGAAGCAACAGATTCCCATATTTAAAATACATTCATACATCTTCAAAAACATCTAGAATCCACAATTATTTCAAACTCCAGCATCATACATGTTGTCATTCATAGATACACATTGTGAAATTAACTGCAGCATCATACAGGTAACTTTAGTAAAAACCCAACCAATTCATACGGATATTTTCCATTTCGGATGAAATTTGCTCACTGAATCTAGACAACATCCAAATATCCACACAGGTTCAACAAAACCATGCTTGCTAGACTTAAGAGAAACATATGCATCCCCTCAAAGCGAAAAGATTTAACAGAGGATAATTTCTTGAACATCAATTTACTTGAGTTTATTTCAATTAACTCACATTATCATCCAATATTCAAGCTTTCAATCCAATAAAACTCTAAATCCTCTAGCATCATCAACGTGCAAATATTGAGGCACCAAAACAAACAAACACCAAAAATTGTAAATCTTCAAAGCTTCATCAGCTCAACCACAATCGATCGATCTCTAACCACACGTCAACTGCATACACACATTCATATTCCAGATCCATGAATCAAAACATCAGAATTCAACACAAACAACCTAAATACCAACTTAATAACAAAATTCGCCACAGATCGGGTAACATGTTAGCCAATTTCAAACATCGTAACTGATTTCAAAAACAACAAAACAATCAAACACATCAAAGACGCAGATGAACAATCAACAGATTAACACAACATGAAACGAGAGCTTACAGAGATGAATTGGTGAACAACTGATTGAAATTTGGGCACGAGCCTTAGGGTTTATACATTCGACGGAAATTACGATGCACCAACCTTTGTCACACTGTTTGAATCCAATATAGTGAACGCTATTTAGGATGTTTTGTACAAGTTTTAGTGAATCCCCTTGAAATCATGACTATTACATTCGAGCCCTTTTGAGTTTTGGACCTTGGTTAATATTACCAAAAGACCGGTCTGAAATAAATTTGTTTATCTTTCGATCAATCGAATTGTTCATGGAATGGTGTTTAAACTTCAAGAGTCGTGGGTATAGTGGCAGGTGCTTGGTTTTATTTTTTGACAGAGGTCTCGGGTATCATACTAGATCTTACTGATTTCATGTCATAATCTCTTGAAGATCATCTGTTATCGAAAACTATGATTTACTAATTATGTCATTATCATTATATTGGCGTGTTATCACTATGGACGTGAAAAAACATTTATAGTTTCTTTTATATTTTGAATTTTTAATTATCAATTGTGCAATATTTAAGGCAAATAAAAAGCTGTATTAAGATCGCGCGTGTGCTTGAAGTTTTTTAATGTACCACTTGATAAGATGATAAGTAAGCTGATATATGAGTAAATTTGGGTTATATTTTATGTATTCACTTGCTTTAAAACCCGTATATTATATATGTGGATGAAAAAAATTTAAAAATATTTATTTGAAATAAGTCATCATATATTTCTCAAGAATGTTTTATAGAAAAATAAAGAATAATAGTTTGCATATAAACAATCATATAGTATTAAAAACAAAAGAAAATTTAATTTGAACAAAAGAACTCCCTTCGAATAAGGAAATGGTAATTTGATTTCAAATGAAAATAAAACAATTATAATTTAATTACAGAGTAACATAAAAAAATAATGATTTTATTAAGTATTAATAAAATTAGCATTATAATATATATTAAAAATCTTGGTCGGTTACTACAGTAACCTAAGCTGATTGGTTGGGGTATTTTAAGTATTTAACATCTTTTTGCACGCGTGAATAATTTTTTTCTCCTTTTGCAACTGACAACACATAGTATTAATAAACCAAGTGTGATATTTATTTAAACAGAGCTATTCTTGGTTTTTTAGCAAGATGTTTACAGACCACAGTAATTGACAAGGCCGACGACGGAAGCTCGGGACGGAGCCGTATGATGCGGAAGTCTCACGTACGGTTGCTTGAAAAGAAATGCAAGTTAGAAAGGATAAATCAACCGCGAACTTATTTTGTTGTTTTTCAATCATGAATCTTTTGAGTTTTAGGTTTCATAGATTTACTTAAATTCATTATTATGTTTATCAATGTGGTAGGTTCAACCGGATTTTTTATACTTAAATTCATTATTATGTGGTAAGTTCAACCGGATTTTTTACTGTTTGCTATGATGACCGATAACAACAATACAAGAAGACCCACGGCAAAACGTGGGTTCGCATTTTAGTTTTATTTAAGGATGAAAAAAAGAATGATATGGTATTTATGTTGAACACGAATTGTGCTACTAAACTATGTTATTGTTATATATGCAGTTATAAATAAATGAAATATAAAATAATTATTAAGTATTATTTAACACTATTCCTTACATAAAAAAAATAAAGTTCAAGGATTACAATTGCCATGTTAGTTTGAAGTGTTTGTTGTGTATTTCATATTATTGCAACTTGAGGAGTGATCTTACAAACTGAGTTAACCTTGAGGGGTTAAAACAGAAAAGAAGAGGCATTAGTTGACACGAGTTTAAGCCAATTATAGTGTGACATGTGTATAAAGCATCTTACGTGGTTTCGCCTTCATGCTTATTTTGACTTTTGTCTAGATTTTTTAATTTTGATTTTCTAATTTCAAGATTCATATTGTACTTTTTTTTAATTAATATTACTTTTACATTACATCAAATTATATAATTGTTTGAGTTTAAACTCAAGATATCTATTCTAAAAGGCAAAACCTCTACCAAATAGGCTAGCTTCACATTTAACAGATTCATATCGTATTTGATAAATTATTATTATTATTAAATTACTATACAAATATCTTGAAAAAATGATTTGGTGACAACTATATAAGTTAAGATTAGATATTATAGGAAAAAACAAGACTAGTTTTTATTGGTGAAAAATAATGTTATTAGTTTCCGAATAACACAAAGGAAGTAACTAAAAATCCTAATTAACATATATGTTAATAAAGATTGGAAATGAATAGTGAGTTTGTGATGTGTGTTTATTTGGCCACATGAGTTTTGAGGTTTTTCATTTTTGCCCCTCCTTCTCAAACTGTATTAATAATATGTGATATCTTGGGTTTGTGGGGGAATGGAGCTCTGGTGCGCGTTGTTGTCGGTTGCTGCCGATCTCCTCCTTCTGCCTTCACACGGGGAATAGGGAAAGGTGTGGATGCTCATGGTTGTCGGTTACGGTGGCGTTGTGTTTGTTTCCCCTCTTCTCTGACTTGATTTCGGGTTTTGAGATGGTAGCATTCACGCGGCGGCCGACGGCCTTCTTCGCCTGGATTTTTGATTTCTACGGGTTGCGGTGGTGGTGTCGCTGCTGGTATAGCGTGAAACGACACAGCTCACGACGTCTCTTTGCATCTGTTTTGCTCCAACGAAACCCTAGCGCGGCCTTCTTGCGCAGATCTGCAATTTTAGCGGTGGGTGTCCGCCCGTTGTTGTCGGCGGGGGTGATGGCGCGGCTGTTGGTGGCTGCATGTCACCTCAGTTGGCGTTGTGTCGGTGGTCGGCATGTTTACTCACGTTTCTGTGCTCCGATATCGGTGGTGGTTATGGAAGCTGTTGTCGCTCTGTCTTCCCTTTGTGGTTGAGATGGGGCAGGTAGCGGTGTTCTGCCCATTGATAGTGTTCACGGTGGTCGTGCGAGCAACTTTGTTGCTCCCATCTCTTTATATCTTTCTGATGCCATTTTAGGGTTTTCGGATTGTGAATGTGTTGGTGACGGTAACGATGGCTATGTTGCTTCTCCGCTTTGGGGTGGGGTGGGGCGGTCGCCGTTGGCTATGCCGAGATCCCATCACGCTTTCTGTCTCTCTGTCGCCCAGCAGGTGGCGATGGTTGCGTGTGGCGATTGTGTCGGGTTTTGATTTGGGGCTTTTGCCTATATTGACGGCTGTTCACGAATCTTTGGTTGGTTTCATCGCCACTGTGTCCGATGGTGCTCTGGTGAGGCCCTAAAAGCTTAGCCATGGCAGTAGTGCTTTTGCACTCCGGTAATGTGTTTTCTTCCTGATACACAACATGCAACAACTCTTTTGCTTCTGATGTTTAAAAAAAATCAAAGATTATCATGTTTTGATTTGGTTGTTTGTTTGATGCGATTTGTGGGCAGTGATGAGTTTAGCAGTCTGAATAAACATTGGCTGAGGACATTTGTTAGTCATCGAAGGGTTGAAGGATGGCAGGTTGTTACCTGCAACCCGCCTTTCATCCGTAAACACTCTGAGCCCGACATTAGAATGGAAGCGACATCTGTTCGAGTCTTTGTATTGTTGGTTTTGTTTCTGTATTATACATTTATAGCATTGCTAGGTTCGTCTTTGTTTGTGAAAATTCATACAAATTGGCGTGTTGATTGGTACTTTGGGTTTGTTCTTCAAGTTTAGTTTGATTTTGGCTTTTAATAGATTTGGGGGTGAAGGAGATGTCTTCTGATAACAATGGTAGAACTGCAAATTAAACTTTTGCAGGAAAATGGTTTTCTTTTGTTTGGACAACTGTTTGGAATAACCAGTTTGTTTTGAACCGATTGATAGGCGATGATGATGAAATAAAACATGACCATTGTTATGGCGTGGCAGATGCATTATTTGCAGCCACAATGCGTAATTGTTTCTGAGCCTTAAATTATAGTATTTTGATCACCTAACCGTCAGCGCCTCAGTTTTGAAAATTCGCGTAACGCACTAGCTGGTCAAACAAAGTTTATCATACGCGCAACGCGCTTGTTGGATCTTAACTAGTTTATATAATTTGTAAGACAAGCATAACTGAACCCTAAACTCTTCTAAACTTAACATGTATTAAAATATTAACGTTCCACTTCGGTTGGTGGCCTATCGGTGAAGACAAAGTCTTTTTACAAACTCAAAATTAGAGGTATTCGGTTCAAGTCTCACGCGAAAAATTATACTTCCTGTTTTAAAAAAAAAGTTAAACATTTATGTACTTTATCTATCATACACATTAACTTGTTAATTTAACAACTCAGACACATCATTGTCATGATGTACAAGAAAATTGTAATCAACCTTTTTCATTAAAACGATAATAAAACGTAAAATGATTTCATAGTTAGACGAATATTAAAAGTTAATTATTATCCACTGATTTTATGATATAGTGCTTAATTCCTCTTGAAAGAGCAACCCTTGCTAGCTCACACCAGCAACAATAAAAATAAAAAATTGATCACAATAAAAACATTACTATTTTTATAATAACAAGCCTTCCTAGCTGACACCAGCAAAAAAGATTAGCTGCACCCTTCCAAGTTAGTCCAGGAGCCCTCTCGGATGCAGGTCAGGAAAAAATTAGAATATGTTTTAAGATTGTCGGCGGATAGTGGTTGATGAAATATCATGAATATATAAGTTGATAATTGGTTATGTAACTTAAATCACGATATTATACATCTTTTCTATAAACATAGATTTTAGGGCTAATTGGACATTAACGAAAAAAGTAGTCTTTTAAATAATACGTTACAAGTTTGAGAAATTTTTATTGGTAGGTCTTTAAAAGCTTTTAATAAACCCATCATTTTGTGATTAGTTTATATTCTATATTTATTAAAGAAGATTTATAGATCCATCAATGGTAATAAATAAAAAAGAAATTCGAATATTCTTTTAAATTTTTTTTTTGGGAGGCAACTTTTATTAAACACCACCGGCCTATCTCCAAGGCCTTAGCCACCCAACACAATCACTTACATAACGTCAAAATTAAAAGAACGCCAACCCTCCCATTTAACTTCAATACCCTTACAACGACTATTAATCCATAGAAAACTGAGAGCCTTCACATCCGCAATAAGTTGAGTAATTAACACGTTCGTCTTCTTGAATATTTTCTCGTTTCTAGCCTTCCAAATCCGCCATAACGTAATCACCAGAATGCCTCGAAGAATGTCTTTCTTCGTCTGAGAGAAACCGGAATACTCCACAATAGCATGAATGTCTTAAACCGAAAACAGAAAGATCGGGGGGATATGACACCACCTAGCGATACCACTCCACATACCGTTCAGCGGCAATATGGTCAATCGACTCTACCGGCCCATCACGTAACACACAACCTGCAACCTCAACGATAATGTTCCTACGCCGAAGGGCCTCAATTGTCGGAAGCCGATTTAAACAAGCTCTCCAAAAGAACAGATTGCATTTGGCTGGAATCCATCTCACCCATTGCGAATCATTAGACGCCTCCAAACTGCGCGACTCATTGACCCAATGTTTAGTATCCTGAACCGATAGATTTTGCAGCCTGTTATCATTCCATATCCACATATCCGGGGTAGTCGTTTAATACTGTGGCAACAGCCATCCGAGTACATTCGATCAGCTCTGACTTTTCTTGTTCCGTGCCTGGGTACCTCTTTCAATCCCAAGTCATGATACCCAATCTCCCATTAACATTAACTCTATCCGCTACAACACACCACTTGTTTTTATCAAGGCGGAATAATGTCGGATAAAGACTCTTTAAAGGAACCCGGTTCAGTCATGGGTCAATCCAGAATTTAATCTCCTTTCCATTTCCAACCCGGCCTTGGAGCAAGCTACTAAAAGACGAGCCGTTAGTAATAAGACTATCCCCACTAGACACTATCTTTCCCCAAACCCCACGTACAGTTTTGTTGTAGGGAACCGACAGCCATCTTCGTCTCGCCCCATGAATAGCATCTATCACTTTTCTCCACAGCGCCAGCCCCTCCGTTCTATACCGCCAAATCCATTTCAATAAAAGAGCGTTATTAGTAACATCCAATTTGGTCAACCCGATACCTCCCAACTTTTTAGGACGCGTAACCACCTCCCACCTAACCCAATGAACCTTGTGTTGATCCCCCTTTCCTCCCCATACAAACTTTCTCACCATCTTCTCGAGTTTAGTCACAATCGCTACCGGGGCCTTGAATAAAGAAAAATAATATGTTGGAAGACTCTCCAAAACCGATTTAATTAAGATGACCTTTAAATACGTGGTGGTCCTATACCAGGGGCACAAACGTTGCAAAAGACATTCAAAGGTTGCCTCCCAAATCATTTGAATGTGAAGTAATATATGAAGGATCCAAAGTCACTTTTACTTTTTGTTTTATTAAAAATAAAACTAAATCATTTTTTTGTTTTCTTTATTCAACCTATTCCAACGTTTACTTGCTCTTTTTCTGTTTTTTTCTTTTAGTAACATCCCTTTTGATGTTATATAATTAGTTTTCAATCATCATATTTGTTATTTTTACAAATTACAAACATGTGTGGATCCAAGTGTAAAGTAGGGAGGAAAAAAACATTTTTCAAGGGTTTAAGCTTATAGTTAATTAATTACGTGAATAGAGATGTGAAAAACATATTCTATTGGTTTATATGCTTAAACTTTGTAAAGGGTTTGCTTCTAATAATTAACAGGCGTTAAGTAAATTAATTATTAAAATCATCTAAAACAAGTGTTCTATTTTTATACCTAACATATATACAACCCTGAATCTTCTTGTTTCTTTATATTTCCATCGTTTATCACTCTTTTCGGACATCTGTCATATATAAATCATGTTTTTGTGACAGTCGTATTTTGTAAACTTCTTATTTTTCAATATAAACAAGTTATTTAAATGTTTATCAAGGACGATCACAAGTTTTAAAATAGTACATTATAGATGAAGACTTTCAAAAGATCTACGATAGTAATGTGCAACCATGGTGTGATGTGGTTTAAAAGATAATTGTGATAAGAAGCTAGTCATAAAACTTGGTTGTTTATCTCATGAATCATTGTTCCTTTTTAACCTGCTTTGGTGAAAACAAACATTCATGTAGCAACTAAAAAACACGATTATGTGGTTGAACGTATATAATCGTGTAAGATTCTATACAAATCTGTTATTTTCTCGCATGGTGATGTTCATAAGATTTCTATTTAGCGTAATTTGGCTATGAAAATGCATAAA